>JAXQGP010000052.1:0-88145 GCA_037040125.1 Kazachstania sp. M6911
AACATTTAATGATTTAACTGAAAAAATTATATTAAGAATTAATAATGATGATCCAACAATTACAATAACTCCACAGGATAAGAAAACTATACAGAAATTATCATCAACTGAAATTGTTCATATCCTAGAGATTCAAGCAGCTAAAGCATTTGTAATATATTCTTTTGCAGAAGTTAAATATGCACAAATTATACCATTTTTATCACATACAACAAAAAGATTAAGTACAGGAAGTTGCGCCATTGAAGATGAAGATGAAGAAAATGAAGAAGAAAATGAACAACAGAAACAATCAAATCATAAAATTACAGATATGGAATTGATATTATATAAAGAAGCAATTACATTATATTTGAAATCTTTGGAAATTTTAAGTAAATCAATGAAAATGACAAGTTTATGGTGGTTTAATCAAATTGATCAACATATAAATAATTCAAATTCTTTACGTTTAAATCTGTTAGTACAATGGATACGTGAAAGATTTAATGAATGTTTAACTAAAGCAGAATATATCAAAGTGAAATTAGTTGAAAATGATTTAAATGATCATACTGAAGATATTTTCTTAGAAAAATTATTATATGATCGTGCACTAGATATTTCAAAAAATGCAGCTAAGATGGAACTTGCAGGAACAAATTTAAATTCTTGTGAATTAGCTTATGCGACCGCATTATGGATCCTCGAAGTTATTATAGATGATGAACAGGAACAAGATGAACAGGAACATGACCAGGATCAAATGAAGGTAGGAATCGAATCATTATTAGATGAAGACGACAAAAAGGTAATTAAGAAATATATTGAAAGTATTTCAGGTAGATTAAAGGCTTTAAGAACAAAATTAAATATTAATACAATTACTCCAGTAGAGAAACATCTAATCTAGTAAAACGACAAAAAAAATAAATATATATATATTCATTCATACAACACATTTTAATTTTCATTAATTCATTTCTCATTTTTTTTTATGTATATAGTATTACAAATTTTTTTCATATATGACATTATCTATTACCACGACCACGTCTTGCTTTTCTAGGACTTATTTCAAAAAATAATTCATCTTCAGATTCTTGAACATCTCTATTTTTATCAGGTGTCATACCATGTACATCTCTTTTTAGATTAGTTGATGAATTACATAAACTTGGTAATCGATTCATTAATAGTATACTACCATTATCAGATACAGGTGCACCTTGTGATACATTTCTAGACAACGAAGAAGAAAGCGATGACATTGAAGAAACTGATGGCATACCATTATTAAACGATTCACTTGTCTTTTCATTTTGACTGTGGAAAAAATTACCTCTTTTAATTTTTTGTTCTTGTTCAGATGAATTTTTCGAAATTTGCATAAAACTTTGACTTATTGAATTTGATGAATCATGATAATTATTATCAACATCTCTCATTAATGTCGAATTAACTGTACTTGGTGTCTCACTTGGTATAATATCGGGAGTCCTGCTCCTTATACTACTATTGCAATATCTATTTGGATAGGTATTTTTAGTACTTGTAAAATGTATAGCGGATGACGTTGAAGATAATGATTGTCGACTATTACTATCAACTTTGTCTAATGGTGTCATCATAAGATTCGATGATATTGAATGACGTAAATTTGGTCTCTTTAACGTATATGATGCATTAACGTTTTCTTGGGGTTGATTCATAATATAAGATTCAACATAATAACTATCTAATGAAGCAAACGACGAACTTATTGGTAAATCCACCATATTATTATTATTTTCGTTATCTTCGGTATAATAACTAGGATTATCTACTGATTCATCAGATGGTATCGTCGGATCTAACGTACTAGCAATATTATTATTATTATTTGTTGTTGTTGAACAATCAACGGATTCATAATTCACAGGGTATTGATATGTTAGAGGTAATACAAATGAATCCTTTTCAATTTCTCTGATTGAGGGTCTATCCATAGGATTCTTTTGTAACAATTTTTTCAAAATATTTTTCACAGCAATGTATTCTTGTGTATCTGGGATTTTACTTATATCTGGTTGTATCTTTTGAATTTCTTCTAAAGTTGGATAATATGGTTCATCATTAATAATTTTATTAAATAGATCCATTTCAAATTGTGAATAGAAAGGTAATTTACCAAATGCTAAACAAAATAAGGTAATACCCAATGCCCAAATATCCATTTTAAATGCCATCTTATAAGCTATATCCTTAATTGCACTATTATCATCAACTAGATTTGTTCCAGGTGGAATAAGGTGGAATGCTGACCATGTATCATCACCTAAACAAATCTCTGGAGAATAGAAAACTGGTGTACCTACAGTTTTACTTAAATTTGCTAAATGTGCATTATTTGAATTATCTAATAACATTGAAACACCAAAATCTGAAATTTTTATTGTACCATCTGAATTAATTAATAAATTGGATGGTTTGATATCTCTATGAATAATATTTGAATCATGCAAAAATTTTAAACCCTTTAAGATATCTGTGAACATTTCTCTACATCTAATCATTGAAAATTGTGATGGTCCAATTGCTTGCATACCACTTGTATGTGAAGAATGCCATTTAATTTCACCACCTTGACAATATTCTAAGATTAAATATATCTTACTTGATTCTTTGTCGTTAATAACTTCGAATAATTTAACAATATTATTACAATAATTTGAAATTATAGAAAGTATTTTAATTTCATTACTAATTATTGCATGTTTTAAATTTTTATTTAAAATTTTAATTGCAACAAATTTTTCATTTGATAAATCATAACCCTTTTTAACTTTACTATAATTTCCTGTACCTAATTCATTTAAAATTTCAAAATTATTTAAAATTTGTAATTTTGTCACTGAATTATAAGAAAGTTTAACTTTTGAAGTTCTTGTTATATTATCATTATAATTATTATTATTAGTTCTCGTTTCTTGAATATATGGTTCATTTATCATTAATTGTTTAATTTCATTATCATTATTATTTTCATTATTAAAGGTAGATTGAAGATGCGAAGTATATGAATTATTTATATTCCTCGTATATGTACTATCCATTATGTATTATTATAATTGTTTATTTTTATACAGGAGTAATTTGATTTGTAATATCATATATTAATTAACATAGAAATTTATGAGTCAGATCTGTAGTTTCCTTACTTTTAACTTTTTATCGATATTCTAAATAACTTTCAACTTTTGTATATTTGTTGTTTTTTATATGAATATTAGACAGTCATACGATGTACGATTCAATCGAATTATTCTATAAGCGAAAACAAAAATTGTTAGATTGTTACAGAAATTACTAAATTATATATGACATGTCAAGAATACAAGTTATATCATATTTAAATAAAATATTATCGAATCGAACAAATATGTGTTATTGTTGTTGTTTCAATATTATTCTCACATAATAATTATTACTCTTATTTGACTACAAATCATGAAAAATAGTGCCGATACAATCAAATTTTTCTGGGGAAATTTTATGCGTTATGCATTTTACTCATATTAAGGTATCACGAAGGAAAAAAATGTTGATTTGAAAAATTCCATATCACTAAAGTTTTTCCGTCGGGGCAATTTAGTAGATACCCGCGAGAATTTATAGAACTGGGAATGGGTTGGAGTAAATTTCCTGTCAACATTCCGCAATATTACAGGGCTGGATATATTTTGGAGACCACTTCAAATATATCAAATGTGGATATCTAGATATATATCGGTATGTTAAGAACGGGCATTGAGAATATTCAACATCTGGCAATGTATAACATGTATTTTATGCTGTTAATCGGTTCAATCACCTTCCTGATATTCCAGATGTTCATAAATGTCTGTTGATATTAAGAGATTAATAACCAAAGTAAATAGAACAGGGTTCTCAGTTATACCAACTAAATACAGGTTAAGGGGCAAGATTACAACGACATAATTGAATAATAATTGGGTATCTGTTGTCACAAACTGCACACCTAACAACAATCTGTCGTGGGATGTGGGGCAAATAATTATTGGCCCTTCCTTTCAGAGGTGATTTTAAATTGGTTTTTTTTGACTGCACTGTCATTGGGAAATTTGACCCTTAACTACGTACATTTATTAGCGAAATCACTAATAATTCAAAATAAATTCAATTTTTATAACCGCTTTCATATGCATAACAACAACAGTTACCAAAATTTCTTTGTTATTTGATTCCCCTCTTCTTACAATAGAAATTTATTAAACACTATAAAAAATGGCACATTTCTCTTCCACCGTTTCACTGTCCCTGTGTTTGCCGTGCGACATTCTTCTCTGGCCTTTCTTTTTCTGCCCCACCGTCTCATCTCATACAAAAAGACAGCACTCCTACGGCCATTTTACTGAGAACAATAAATCTAGATAATAGGAAAAGCGGGTACGTGACAAAGCGAACCCCCTACAACTTCATATTCCCCTGAATAATATTTGCCTGTTCTACGAAGGTTTTCCTGTCATAAAACAGCTACCCCAAACACAATATCGTAGTGATGGTATATTGTCAAGTTATATAGGTATTATTTATTACCGTCAATTGCCTTGGCGTATCAAATGATATTTTGACAGAAATTGAAGTATGTATGAAATTTAAATGTAATTCATAACTTTTAAAATATTAAAATTTCGGGTCGTTGTAAAAATTTTGGAAATTATATAATTATGACGTATTTCGTAATGATATAGTGGTTGTCTTTTCCATTTTCCTAGTTAAATATTTGAGATAGTTGGTGATACAAAGAAAAATCACTCATCGAACGGATTTTAAAAATAGTGGTATAACTATTAGTTAACTCCGCATATTACATGACAATAAAACATTTCAATCATATAATGTTGAACTTTCATATACGAATAGATATATCTTACGAATCATTGTTTTGTATAATGTATAGTTATGGAATATACATATATTAATGTGATTCTCTTGATTTTACTTACCTTTCAATAACATATATTCATATTATTAGCTTGACTAAATAAGTATTGAGAATTGTGTAAATGAGATTGGAATATCATAATTTTTAAATACAGTTGTTGATGAGTACTTGAACTGTAATGGTAGGCGCATAGATATAACTTATTACTTCGATCATATTCAAATAGACAACTATCCCTCATAATAAATCATTACGTTTATTATGTCATGCGACTCTTTTGTTAAAATTAAGGTATGTGTTATTCAGCTGAACAAATATATCATATAATCGTATATCCTTTTCATGTAAGTGTGTTTTTTAATAAATCGGGTCGTTCCAAAAATGAACATTCGGAAAAACTTATCGTTTAAAGAAATTTTAAAAATTAATGACATATGTCCAGATCTGCGACAAACTAAAAATTATTCGCTTTTTTCAAATTAAACGAAAATTAGAACAAATTTGTCCGCGAAATTTCTTCAAAAAAATGAAAAATGAAAGATTTGAAAATATGGTTACCATAACAATGAGAAATTCGAGAAAAAAACTGATTGACGTCCGAAATTATTTTATTAAAACCTGACAAATTACCGTACCATGTGGAAATTTTGGGAAATTTTTTGGTAAGAGGCAGCTTCTTAGGATTTTTTGTCCAGTATGTATAATTAGAAAGTACGGCTGCTAAAAAAAGAAGCCAACCTTATGTCTCGTTAACATTTGTAACATACTTTAACAAATAAAGAAGACTACAACACTGATAAAGAGAGAATGTTAATAAAGATGCAAGAGATTATGTTGTTGAGTTTATGAATATATATAAGATATCAACCAGATATTATTAATGTATTAGTAATTTTATTTTATACCTACTGAAAACGGTTACCGTAGTTCTGAACATATGCACTTTATAATGTTTAAATAAATTTATTCTATCTATTTGACTACGCTTCACATATATGACATTGGTTACGTATTCCTATCTTATAACCTATTCATCTGGATTATGTTTCTTTAAAATTCTCCAAATTTCTAATATATATTTTATGAATTTTCCAACGAATCAATGCACAATATATTTCCCATCTCGCTCGCCCCTATACTGTATTTTCTGTTTTTTTCTTGTTCATTCTAATAGCTACAACGCTATTAGTTTAATATTTCTCCTGATGATCGTAGATAGTTACATTAATATGAAAAAAAAAAATTAAGTTGCAACTCCGCAATTTCGAAAAAGAAATTAAATAACATAGAGATAATATCTCTGAATATGCATTATATATAATTTTACATATTCAATAATAGATCAAAAAAAAAAAAAAAATCTAGATGTTTATAAATAAATGGAATAAATTGTATGAAAACGGTAGTCATTTCCTAAATCAAATTTATTTTCTTCTATATTTCCGCTTTTGATAAACTATTATGAAGTTCTGGCCAAAACTATTATTATAATTGCAAATGTATCTGTTTCGTGGCTTTGTTAAAATGTGATTTTTTATTATAAGAAAGGACTATCCTTGTATTATTTATTACCTTTTATTATTTCCCTTGGTTGTACTATATTTTCTGTGTAATTTCACTACAGCATAATATGATCCTCGGCTGGAGGGAGTAAAAAAGAAAGAAGACCAAACGAAAAAAACAAATAGTCTCTCTCCTATTTTGTACAAGCGGTTCTTAAGCGAGATGAAATATTATATTAATTTCACATTTTACTGCAAGTTTATAATATATCATTCAACAAATGATAATAATAATAATAATATTGAAATGTGCAATGAATGAGAAATTTTAATAAAATTTGATAGATAATAACTACCAACTATAAAGTTTGATCAACTTAAACTGTTTAACTATAATAATATGTAAACTATAAACTATGTCAAGTTCCAGGTTTCGAATTAATATAGATATTATTCTGTGATCACAAGTTTAAGAATGTTATTTATCCCCGCCCCTTTTCCCGTTTAAATATGTACACTCTATATAACATTGCTACTCTTGTGTATTTATATATCCTTAACGTAAAGAGTGAGCAAAAAGAGGGTTTCTTAATAGTAAATTCATCGTTACCATAGTTAATAATTTTTCTGTTAGGTCTTTAAATCGGTACTAATTAACAGTATATTTATGTGATGTATGGGTTGTATATACGTATCATCAAATTTCCGCATTCCTTTTTTAACTCCTTGTGAAATGAAAAAATAAGTTCTTCGAGTATTATTACTGCGTACAAACATAGAGAGAGTAGAATGGGTCTTTAATAATATTCTGTACGTAAATTTAACTGGATCAATAACTGACAATTACAGACAGCAGTAATAATAATAGATTCTCTTAATATTTCACATTTGCAGTTTGCCAATTGAGGCGCCCTTTTTTTTGCACACTCATTTTTGTCTCATTTCATTCTCATTTGCTGAAATATTTATTGGGTACGTCGTTTATACAGTGTAAGAGTTTGTTACAAGATATATATAAAAATGATATCAATAGTTCAGTTGAATTTTATCTTGTACACGGTGAGGATGATGATGATGTTACCTTTGATTTAGTTGAAATGGTTGATATAGATATGGATGTGTAAACTATATTGATTCAACTATGAACTACTACTACTTTAAACGATATATTCCAGTATGTTTTAGATGGGATGGGTACCAGTGGTAGAACGGTAAACTATATAATAAAGAATGGTGGCCAACCATGTGTCTCTATTTTCTTCTCTTGTTGCTACTCATTTATATATATATATATCTAAATATGTCAGATCATCTTCATGATCATTTTGTACTAGCAGGTAATTTTAATAATTATCCATATCTTTATCTGTCTGGGTGTATGTATGTATATATGGTTTTCACATCACTATTATTATCACTATTATTATTATTATTATTATTCAATTTTTCTGATTTCATTTTTTTGACTGTTTTCGTTTGTCTTACTTTACTTTACTTTACTTTACTTGCTTGCTTGCTGTGTGTTTCTTTAATTTTTTCCTTTTTACTTCTTCTTAATTTCTGTACAAAACTAAAATCAATGATTTGTATAGGTACGTATTACTACAGCAGCTGTAAATGTAATATCTTACACTCTGTAGCTTGGTTGTTATACTGTTTAATACATATAGTAAATTTTATATATCCTACTGATTTGTGGTAAAATTAAATTATATATATAAGTTGTAGATATTATATTATATTTGTTATTCTTTAATTCTTTTTCTTGTTAACTTTTAACTATTAATATTATTCTTATTATTATTATTTGATTCATTATTTAATTCATAAAAAAGATATACAATTGATTATTTCATAATAATAATAGTATTAAAACATTGATATTATTATTATTATTTTAAATATTCAATCGATTTTGATTCGTATATTTACATACTAATATCACAAGAGAAGAAGAAATGTCATATAATCATCAACCTCAATTATCTGTGAATTCGATTCAATCAGTAATTGAACCAGTTACTCCTCCACCAATTGGACAGATGAATAATAAGAAAAATCATCAAAAGACTCAATCATTAGATTTATCAACTTTTAATGAATTTATTAATAATACTAATAGTATGATTTCATTTTCTCCTAATACTAATAATAATTTACCATTGATTGTGGAATTAAATAAGAATAATAAGAATAATAAAAATAATACTCAATCTCCTTCTTCTAATGGTAAGAATACCAAACGTTCAAATCAACAGAGACATAACAATAGTAACAATACCAGTAATAATAAATATAATAAATCTAAAACAGGTAATAAGTATAATAATACTCCATCTAATAAACATCATCTTAAGAATCATTCCTCGAGTAATATCAGTAATAATAATAATAAAAATAATAACAATAGTTCAACTTCATTATTATCAGCTAATACAATCGATGATATTAATTCAACACCTTTAGAAGAATTGGATTATGTTAAATTAGCTACAGATCAATTTGGTTGTAGATTTTTACAAAAAAAATTAGAATCAAATTTAATTTCAGAATCTAATTTAGTTAGAGATTTAATGTTTGATCAAATTAAACCATATTTTATTAATTTAATATTAGATCCATTTGGTAATTATTTAATTCAAAAACTTTGTGAATATTTAACTATTGATCAAAGAACTAAATTAATTGATTCAATTTATCCTTACGTTTTCAAAATTTCAATTAATCAATATGGTACAAGATCTTTACAAAAAATTATTGATACTGTAGATAATGAATCACAAATTGATTTAATCGTTAAGGGATTCTCTGAAGAATTTACTTCAATTGATCAAATCGTTGTATTAATTAATGATTTAAATGGTAATCATGTTATTCAAAAATGTATCTTTAAATTCCCATCAAATAAATTTGATTTTATAATTAATGCAATTATTGAAAAAAATAATATTATTACAATTTCAACACATAAACATGGTTGTTGCGTATTACAAAAATTATTAAGTGTTTGTACATTACAACAAATTGTTACAATTTCAATTAATATTATTCAATTTTTACCTGGTTTAATTAACGATCAATTTGGTAATTATATTATTCAATTTTTATTAGATATTAAAGAATTAGATTTTTATTTATTAGTTGAAATTTTTAATAAATTATCAAATGATTTATGTCAATTATCATGTTTAAAATTTTCATCAAATGTTATTGAAAAATTTATTAAAAATTTATTTAGTATTGTTATTGGTGCTGTTAAAGGTGAATCTTATCCAAATATGACAGATAAAATAATGAATAATATAATGAATATTTTATTAACAATTATTGATATTTTTACAATTAAATTAAATATTTTAATTAGAGATAATTTTGGTAATTACGCTTTACAAACTTTATTAGATTCAAAAAATTATTCAATTATGTTAGAATTTAAAGGTAATAATTATATCTTAAATAATAATCCAAAATTTTTAAATTTTTCACATGATTTTACAACAAAAGTTGATATTTTAATTCGTTTAACTAAAGATCTTTTACCAAGTATTAAAACTACTTCTTATGCTAAAAAAATTAAATTAAAAGTTAAAGGTTATTCTGAATTATGTGGTATTGATTTTAATGATAATACTTCAAATGTTTCAACTAATAATTATTTTAATTTAATTAGTTCTAATGATGTAACTGCATCAATTCAAAATAATATTGATAATATTAGTTCAAGAAAACAACATCAACGTCATGTTTCATTACCTGCTAATGCGTATCATAGAAGAAATAGTAGTAACGTTCTGTCAATTAATTCAACTTTCAGTCCATTACCATCTCAACAACAGCAACAACAATTAGGTACAATTCAAACTTCAATTGCTACTATATTCAATTCTCAAAATTCATCACCTTTAAGTATTAATCAACCACAACAAATGGACCCAATAAGTGATCAAAATATGATGACACTTTCAAATAATACTGTAACTCCAGCAAGTTCTGGATTATCTACACAAAATGGGTTGGATTTTACTGACGATTTTGATTTAACTAGACCTTTAGCTAATTTAACTTTAAATCCAGGTATGACTTCTCAACCATTATTTTTTATGAATGATTTAGCTACTACAACAAATAATAATAATAATAATAATAGTAATAATAAGAGTGCAAGCACTAATAATAGAAATGTTAGTACAAGTAGTAGTTCAAGTAATATTTTACAAAATAATGGTTATAGTTCAACAAGTAGTACAACTTTAAATAGTACTAATCCATCTAATAATTTCATGACTGCACCACAAACATTAATGAATAACATCAACATTGCATATAATAATTCAAATGATATAAATAATGCAAGTGGTAATAATATTAACGATTATAAAAATATGACTCTTCAACCACAACAAAGAATTGTTAGTAATCCATTCCCAAATCAAAATTTTAATTCAATTAATAATACTAATACTTTACAAAATAGTATGTCATCTCAAATATATCCAAATAATTATCAAAATGGTACTTATTTTGGTTCTATGAATTATTCGCCAAATTTAGATGGATCTGATAACCTTGTTGATTCATTTGGTTATTACTAATTGATCTTAAAAAAAAACACTCATGACTCTAGATTCTGATTCAATAAAATTATGATAAAATAAAAAAAATTAGCTCTAAACCTATAGATTTTTTCAGAGAGCATATTCAATTTAAGAAGAAGAAAAATTGTTGAACAGTTTCACAAAATCTCCTTTTTTATTTTTTTACTTCCTTTCACATTTATATTATTACTATTACTATTTTAAACAAGACTATGTCTAAATATTAGGACACAACACAGAAATTTATTCGATAGCCGTCTGTTAGCTTCCTCCTTTTTTGTTAAACAACATAAAAATTATAAAAAAAAAAACACCCTCAACATACATTGTATTTATACCCATTTCATTTCATTATATTCATATTAAAACCATTCATTCACATACACATTTTGCATACAAGTTTTATTGATATATCTATTCTTTTTTTCATTTCAAATTTTACTTTAACCAACTTCATTCATTCATTCATTATTCATTCATTCATTTCATTTCACGTTTATTATCATTATAAAAAAAATTAAAAAATAAAAAACTATTTTCATTCATCATATCTTATAAATTTCATACTTTTTTTATCAGTTAGGTCCTATTGTATTCTACTATATTTTTTTTTTCAATTACTATCCAATTCACTATTTCAAGTAACGGCTATATTGGAATAGTATTTTCCTTTCTCTATTAATTTTTTTTCAATAAAAAAATTTATTTTAATGTATTTGTATATATACTTACATAACTGAAAGTTAATAAACTAAAATTCCTCAGAATTAATTCCTCAAAGTACATATGAACTGATCAGCTTGTTGACTGGCGTTCGATAATCTGTCCTTCTATTTGAAGTAGCTGTGAACGACATAGTTAATACAGATAATTTTCTGCTATCAGTACATATATTACCATAACTATCTTCAATACGTCGTTCAAGTTTCAGATCTGAGAATCTTTCAATATTATCAATCAAATCACTGTCATAAAGTTGGTTTCCATTAGCAAAGGAGATATTCGATAATTTGAATCCGCTTAGATCATCATGTGGATAGTTCTTAGAATAATCTTTGAATGAAGCATATGGTCGACAGCTACATATGTTCTTCTTATGATCGAATGTACTGTATTCCAATGAAAATACCTCAAAGTCATTCCCTTTCCCATAACAAATGTATTTTCCATCATCTGAAACAGATGACAATTCTGTTTTCTTCGTGGCATTTTTGAATTTTGTGATTAGAACTGTTGGAATAGCTGTGGTGAAATCATCGTCTGATTCCAATTCTAAAATATCTACAATGAATAAATATTGACTGTCTGTTCCATCTTTTATTGCAGATACGAGAAGCTTATTATCTGGTAGAGATGTTAATGAAACTACTGATACAATTCCCAACAAATTTCTATAACATCTTTGCGATTTTAGAATTGGTTTCATACCTTGATATGTACTTGATACTGGTATGTTATAAATGTACCCATTTCTTGTCCCACATAATATGTTATGACACAAATTATCCTCCTCGTATATTGCTAAACTAGTAATTTCAGATGTTTTCGCAACTTTTATCACAGTTTTCTTGTTTGGATTATCCCAGTTCATGATTACAATTTTCTTTTTATGAGTGATTATGAGACCATGGTGTGTAGCTACTGAATCATAAATCTTTTCATATTCTTTTTCGTCGAGTCGTACATAACATTTTAGATCAACAGATTGTAAGTCATTATATTCAGGTATACTGAATAATCGAAACACGTGTGTATTGTCATTATGATCTCCTCGACTCGTATTATTATCGGTAGTCCTTTTCTGTTTCACTTTACAATGTATCTTAATGTTGTTATCACTGATATTGAAGTTTAATAATTCAAACTTGTCAAATCTTGGATTAAATGTGAAATTTTGAATATCCGTTAATCCATAACAAGACGTTCTTATATCCCAACGATCTTGGTAGCGATCCCTGACATATTCTATTATCCTCCCATCAGTTAAAATATTCCAATATTTATCACCTTTATTGGTTGAAAACATAAGAATTGATTCGTTTTCATATCCATCATGGGTCATATCTATTGCCCTAATATTAAATTCGTTAAAAATTCTAGAACCGTTTTTTCGTAGTGATATCAGATTCCCTATTCCATATATTTTGTCATCAAGATCTGCTGATTTAAAATTTTGGATATCTTTGATTAGTTCTAAGGAGTTCTTAATATATGATGACCAATATCTTTCATTTTGATCCTCTGATTTTGTATCTAGTTTCTGCTTCTTAAATTGTGTCTTCTTCTCTTGAGTAAGTGGGAAATATTTCTTCTTTTCTGGGTCAAAATAAAACCCAGGGAGTTCTCTGGGTACATTAGCCATATCTGACTGGGTTATTTATTGGATATTTACTATTTTAATTCACTTTTGCTCTAGTTCGTGTGGTCCCTTGATCTCTCTTCTCAAATTTATTCTAATTATCTAATTTCTGAATATTTAGGGTATATAGAGAGTTTTCTCATTGTTCTGAATTTCAAACTCTTGGAATTGATTCAAAGTGGTTCAATACATATGTCTCGGATATATACTGGTTGTAAACATCACGTATGTTCGTTGTTTTGTCATGTTTCATTTCATTATGTTTATTGTAATTTTTCATGATCAAGGGACGAAAGTGATGAGCTTCAGAAATCTCAGATGACATAAAGTTATGTAATCGAAGGCGTACTTAGAAAGGTTATAAATATACAAATGTATATATTTAGATTTTTAATAATGGTACACGGTAGTTATTATTGTGGTATATTTAGATGCAAATATGAATTATTCTTGCTAGACAGGAGGATAGATCTCAAGAGCGTTTCGATCCCATTTGAAATATCCATTATCTACCGCCTCATTGAATTCATTCCTTCTAAACAAAAATTCACGTTCTTGAGGTGGGATCCGATTATTTACTGATGTTAAGAATCTATGTTTTGTTTTCTGATACAGTATTCTCTTGGAAGCTAGTTTATCTTCTTCTCGTTCTTGTGTAGTTGGAAAATCTAGTCTACCATAGCCAGGAGGTGATTCAGTTCTATTTCTTAAATTATCAAATTCCATTTTGAACGAATCTAGAGTATTCCCATTATTTCCGAAATTGATGAAGTCATCATCTTCCTCAAGATCAATTGGCTTTCCTACTTTTTTGTAAAATTCTTCTACTTTCTTCTTACCTCTTCTCACCGCAGCAACGTCTTTATTCGGTTTAAAGTCTTCTAATATCCAAGGTTTCGAGGTAGTTGGATTCGTATTAAAGATATAGATTTTAACGGACTTTGACACTGTATGTTTCTTATTTTTCTCTATGTGTCCGTTTCTCCAATCATTTGAAAGTTCTTGTTCTTCAGTTTTTATCAACTCGTGCTTATGTGTAGATTTGTCAATCCTCTTTGGTTTTTTGCATTCCGTTTCAACTCTGCCAGTGAGAGCTGATCTCTTTCTATAATTTTCACTATTCTCTACTTCGTGGAGAATATTATCATTGCATTGGATAAGGTTTTTTTTGATATCATCGTACTCTTTTGGAAGCGAATCGTTAGGACCTTTTAGAGGTGAACTGTATACTCCATTACTATCCCTATTGTCGTAAATCTGGAAACTATCAGATTCCTGTGATGCTGGTAATTCACTCCTTCCAGTAGGAATTAATAAAGTGGAATTACTATTTGTATCTTTCCCAGCCTCTTGATGTTGCGAGTTTCTCGGAGTTTTAATTAATCGGGAACTTGGATTGGGTTCAAACTGGGTTAATATCATGTCTTCGGTATCATCACATAATTCTTCTTGGATATCATTTATGGAATTATCGTCCTTATGTTTCTTGACCACTTTCACTATCTTAATTGGTTCCCCAATCGGAAAATCATTATGTACATACCCTCTTTCCTGTTTGCTTTTAAGCAGCCATTTTTTAGATTTGCCTTTTGTTGTCTCTTTGGATTTTGATTTACATTTCATTTCTTCCAGTTGTTTAAGCCGTATTCTTAGTTGATTATTGACATCTTGTTGAATATCTAAAAGTTCTGTTATACTCATTGTTAGCAGTACACTCATACCAGACAGCAATTCATCCTGATCATTACTCTCCTCCATCCCCAGACTCTTTATTACTTTTCTTATCCATATCTTGACATTGATATATTATAACAATTACTCTTTATGTACAAGTCTGTCTTGTTTTCGATATTCATAAACAAAATTTGTAAAGCTCGAATGCTGTTCAAACAAGATCTTCGATGTACTCAGAAAAATAAACAAAAACAAATTTACAAGATGATCAGAGAATGCGTTGAAAGTGTCATAAGACAGAGTAGTATAACGAAGGATATGTACTAAATGCATCACGATAGTATATCATTAAGCTTGTAAATTAGTCAGATTAAATTTCGAAACAAGCATGTCATTGCATGATTATTTGACCAAAACATACGGTTCTTCTTCAGGTAAGAAATCCAAATCCAAGGAACATAAGAAAGAAAGTGGGAAGAAGAAGACAAGTACGTCTAATACAATTATTACAGAACATATCTCACAAGATATCAGGAATGTACCCAGACATTCTTCAGAACAGAAGGGTTCTGATAACAAAAAAGGCTTATGGAAAAATCTAAATACTAATGAAATAGCCGATAAAGTTGAGATTCTATCAGAATCTAAGCAAGAGGAAGATAAAAGTAAACAGCTCGTAGCTCAAAATAAGAAGACTATTCATGTTGTTGAAAAGGAGACTATATATAGAGATGAGAGAGGTCGTAGGATAACAGGTGAACAATTAGCACAAAGGAAAACCGATACAGATTTAAAAGAAAAAATACGACTTGAGAAATTAACATTATTGAATAAAGGTGAATTACAAGTATACATGAGTAAAAATGGACTTAACTATAACTCCCTTAGAAGTCGAATTCAAGAAACTGCAAATGATGATGAATTTGCCGACCCTGCAGCCGCATTCAGTTCTAATCAAACGGAGGGAAATCAATCCAAGACTTCCATCCTTGGTAGAAGACAATATGAAAAGGTATCGTCTGAGAACAGATTCGGAATCATAGCTGGTGCGAGATGGGATGGTGTAGATAGATCAACTGGTTTTGAAGCAAAATGGTTTAAGAGGAAAGCGGAACTTGAACAACAGAAAATAGAGAAATTTACCACGCAAGAGGATTATTGAATCCTGCGATTGTGCTTTTCTACTTGCCTTCAATTTAAGATAGTTTTTATGACATTGCCAGTAAAGTTTGTATATTATGAATAATTACATATATATATCTATACATATGAGTCTGCATTTTCTCGATATCAAAAAGTACCATAAAGTTCATTATAGACCTCTATATGACTTAGAACAATAATATTATTTTTTACAACGTTTAAAAGGAAAGTTACTACTCTTTTGTAGCTTGAGATTCGATTTTTTCCTCAGGCTTTCTCTTCAAAATAGTAGGTTTCACTGGTTTCTTATCATCTTCTGAAGCTTTTGATGTATCCTTCTTTGGTTGCTTGTTTTTACCTTTGTGATTATCCTTAGAACCTTCTGGGCCCTTATTCTTATTAACATTCTTTTGTTTACCGTTGTCATGTTTACCATGTGGTTGCTTTTTCGAATTTTTACCACCATGTTGGGGATGAGAACCCATTTTTGGAGGATGATCATTCATGTGATGGTGATTCATTGGTGGTTGAGGGAAATTTCCATGTGGTGGAACACCCATTGGCATGTTCATAGGAGGAGGACCATTCATACCCATTGGGAAACCCATTGGAATTGGATGAGGTCCCATTGGAGGAACTCCTTGCATTGGTCCCATTGGTGGTACAGCACCGTTACCAATATGATATGGTAATCCTGCTGGATCTAAAGTATGAGCAGATGGACGGTTAACAATTTGTGGGACGCCTGCTGGGATAGGTTGTGTGTTTGGTTCATATTGATTTAGGACTGCATTAAATACAGAATTAGCAACATGTGTGTTAGCTAGAGGGACAGTTTGTCCATTAGCATCCTTTACAGGTTCTGTGGTTATTTTGTTTTCTAATGATTCCAGTTTCTTTGCTTCATCCTTCGCAGATGGCTTTTCATCCTTCTTTTCATCTTCAGGTGTTTGCTCTTTCTTTTGAATAACATTTAATAGATCGTGTGCAGCTTTCTTTCTTAAAGTTGCAGATTCGATCTCCTTCTTTTGATGAATGACTTGTTTTCTTCTCATTACTTCCTCTTTAGTCAAGTTAGTTTGTTTCGAAGGGGTTGTGGTATGCTTTTTGGAAGCCTTAGAATGATAAATGAATTGTCTTTCGGTGATATTCAATAAGAAAGAAGAATCCAAACCGATACCTCTCTTTGTTCTTAATCTACCACCGAAAGTATTACCAGCAACGATTTCGTGATCGAATAGGACTTGAATAGACAAGTTGGCACCTAGTGTGGTGTAACCGACAACAGTACCTCTAGAAAATAAAGGAACCTTACCAGAATCTTGAACATAAATTACTCTGTCACCAAGACTGAATCTTTGAGAACGTAAAAGTGTTAATGAGTCTCTTGGATTCAAGACGGCATCACGAGGAACCTTTGCTAATTGCTTGGTTTCACTTTGTTGTTCAATAGCAGCTACATTAGCCATGATATAATTTTCAACTTCAGCAATGGAGGCCTTTGTTAAGGAGTCACTTTCCAATGAAACAGTAACAAAATTTTCAGTAACATGTTTCAACCATCCCTTAATTTGATCTAGAATATTTGCGCTTTCTTTCATTGGCATTTCAGGGTATAATTTATCAATACTTGGAATATCATTACCAGCTTTTTCAATTCTTGCAAAGAAATCAGGGAATCTGATCTTATATTCTCTTAACAAATTCATGGTAACTGTAGAATATTCCCAACCTCTGGTGTTTCTTCTAGCGTAACCTAAAACTTTCTTATGTTGGGATTCAAATTTCACAGGAATACCAACATCAACACGTCTACCATCGATATCAGCGATTAAAAACTTCGATGTGATTCTGGATAAGAATAACTTGTTAATGTTTAACTTCTTGGAGACGATATATGATGGAACATATTGGACCAATGCATTATCGTGCTTAACTCTTTCTTTACCAATCATTGGTTCAGCTTGCATAAATCTCTTTTTAACAGTAATCTTCAATCTTCTTTCACTGGAGTAATCATCGATAGTAGTTTCACCACCATAAGCGTAATCACCTAAGAATATAACATGAGAACCAATTGGGAATTCAATACTGATTGGCTTTGGTGGTCTTTCTGCAAATCTTTCGTCCTTATTAGTGATAGTTTCAACCATTAACTGTAGTGGGAATGTTTCTGGGATGTCGCTAAAAGTCTTAACATATGCACCTTCTTCATCTCTCAGTAGACCAGTTACAGGAAGAACAGAAATAAGAGCCCTAATATTATCTAATATCACAGCATTCTTTTTCTTGTAGTTTCTCATCATTGATTTTCTTGTTGATTCAAAGTCTCTTTGTTCATGACCATCACATGCTCTTTCTATGATTTTAAAGTGGCGTGTACCGGTTGCATCGGTGGTTTCCTTAAATTCGACAATCTTCTTACCTGTACTGATAGATAATAGTTTGGATTCTCTTAAGTATGGCCATCTTGTATATATAACCTTGTTCAAATATCTCTTTGCTAATTCTTCAATAGTCAAGTTATTTTCTTGGTAGATATCTTCAACGTGTAGACACATCGATTGTTGCTTTGATGGTTGTTGGAAAACAAGACTCTCATTGTATTCTAGCTTATTCTTGTATGGAATAGTAGCTAAAGTTGGGAAACCTGCTAATAATTCAGAACCAGATTTGGCATCTGGTAATAAACCATACTTATATTCAAGTCCATCCATTGAATAACCAGCATACTCTCTTTCAACACATTGATTGTGTTCGATATCACCGAATATACCGCTTAAAGGACTCTTATATATTTCATCAATTTGTGGATTAAATGTGAAAATTAATTGTTTACCGAAACCATTTCTTTGTTTTTCTTCTGGGGTTAATTTAGCCAAATATGGTTCCATAGCATCGACTAATCTATTCTCATCAACGAATGATATTTTCACAACAGCTTCCCAGTCTGCAGTCTTCCCATTTTTATCTAATTCAACTTCTGCTGGGTAGAAATCAAGAATTGGTGATTTTGGATCGTACATTAATGGTCTTAGAGACATTGGTAATAACGCTTTGGATCTTTCTGGTAAGACAGCCATCAATTGTTGGAATGGAGTGAATGGTTTACCTAAATCGAACTTGATCATTTGGTCAATACCTTTAGCTAAATCAGATATTCTTGGTGCGTAGTGGTAATGGAAATACCATCCCCAGGATGGACAACCACGATAATAATAATACAACACCCATTGAAGACCTTCGACATAATTCTTGGTTAAGGTTATAACATCTTCGTTACCTTCATCAATTCTTGTACCTTCATCTAGTTCAGTAACCTTTTCATCTTCGTGTTCGTAAGATTCAGTTGTGGTTGCATTTTGTTCCTTTTCTAAAGCATCTTCATCAATTGGTCCGGTACTAGCCTTGGAATGTTTCTTACCTTTCTTTGTAAATTTGAAACCAAATTTATCATGATAATAACTTTCTTTCCAGTCTTCGAATCTATTGTTGTATAAGCTTTGTTCTCTATCTAATTCGTCGGTATCTTCAACTAATATAGCTTGTTGATATCTTCTGATAGTCTTTCTTATACCACTGATACGATCATTCTTTTCATCTTCAGTTTCATTTGGATTTATACCATCAACGTCTAATTTCAAATAATATTTATCCTTAGATTTGGAGTGAACAACAAATAGACCTAAATCATGTGCAAATTCTTTTAAGAAAGGTAAATTTTCGACAATATTTTCATCAGATAATTCAATAGTTGGTATCTTTTCATCTGCAACATCAGATGGATAAGTATCGTTGACAATCTTTAGAATCCAAGGTTTAACAAAACCTACAATTTTCTTTTGTTGTTTCAATAATAATTTTTTACCCATGCGAGCTCTTTTTCTTTCACCTTCTAATGAAATATTTTCTAATTGTTGATTAAACCATTCAACATCGATATCCTTTCTTTCAAAATTCATTAATTCAAATTGAGATAAATAATCTAACCATACCTTCAATCTGTGTAAGTTAATTTTACCGTGTTCATTAATATAACCATCTAAATGGAGTAAGGCTTCTTTAAAAGTTTGTAATATTACAGGGAAAGCACCTTTATTTAAATGCAAATCAGGTAAATTAGGTAAGAAATCATTACCAATGACGAACATAATAAGAATAAAATCATCTAAAATTCTTTCAAAATCATATTTGAATTTCACTTCATCAGAAATTTCGTTAAATTCTAATTCTAAGTATTCTCTTAATAAAGATATATGTAAAAGGTAGAAATTTTGAGACTCTAATGATGTTTGTTGTTTACTTCTTCTACCAAATGTAACTTCTTCTCTTAATAAAGCAAAATGTGGAGCATGAGCAGAAAGTGATAACATAATTAAATCTGCATCTAAACCATATATACAATGTCTGGTGTTATTGTCGAACCCATCTTGAGCTCTTAATTTTCTAATGAAATCCATAATTTTATGTTCACCTTCCCCTGGGACTTCATGACCTGAAAATATAATTTCAACATTTCTCCATCTGGAATCATTAGTAACTTTATCATGGATATAATATTTCAAATTTGTAGTCAATTTAGCCATAAATTCAGTACCTGGTGTAATACAATTAGAATCAAATGGTTCCCCACTAGGTATTGGATCACCATCACGTATAGCTTTCTGTAAAGCATGTTCAGCATCCATTGCTGTTCTAAATCTACGAGCTCTCTGTTGATTCATTTTAGCACGAGGTGCGACACCATCGATAGCCATATAAAATACCTTTTGTGGTTTTATAGTTTGAAATAAATGATCAACGTATGAAAATATCTTAGCAAAGACTTCTTCTTCTGTCATTCTTTTGGTAATATCATCATCATTACCATGTGTACAATTATGTAAAATGGAATTCATATCTAGATATAAATTATCGAATTCAGGAATATCGTTCCCTTCGATCAATTGTGAAATCATAGGCCATCTCTCAGAGATATATCTGAAGAATTTTGGAATACCCATGTTATATTATGAAATATTATGATAATAACAGCTCTTTTTTTTTCAATTGAATAAACAAAATAAAGTACAAGTATGAAACAATTCCTATGTTCTCAAAACTTTATAGTAATAATAATAATAAAGGAGTGAAAGCAAATAATATATTAATAAATCCACACTTTTTCACCCTAGGTATTCTATTAACACAGTTAATGGAGTGTATATATTATCCTATACTCTTGTAGAGCTTCTTGAGTTCTTTTATATTTACAAAATAAATCTAAACTCAATTAAAATATAACACTCTTCCCATTTATCAATGTCAATAGTTTCACTGTTGTTTGTTGTTTATTGTTGTCATTTGTTGTTGCCACCTCTCCCTTTCCTTGTTGGCTCGCTTCTCTCCCCTTCCCGCCCAACGTTCGCCGCCAACAACTGAATTTTTCAAGTTTGAGTGCGTGAATGGTTACCCTTACTATGAGTCTGCAATATCGCTATGTACGAGGGCATATCCTACAGTCTAATTAACGAAAATGAAAAATTTTGGAATAACAACAAAGGACAAAGATGATCAACTTCGATGACACAGGGAACTGATTAGCCAGAGCCAGGTGAAGTCAGAGAACGCCAATTGATTTGGAATTGGTTTTTAGTAGTGGGAATCATTACATCTATAAAGCAATTGGGAAAAGAACGTGTTCTAAATAGTGAGAATTATAGACAGGAAAAGGGTAGAAACAACAAGTATAGATCAATTTAACAAATAATTATAATGTTTAATTTAGGGAAACCATCATCTACTGGGTCCTTATTTGGTATGAATCAGAATAGCCAAGCTAACAATGCTGGTACCAATATGGGTAATACAGGTTTTGGCTTTGGACAAAATAATAACAATGCAAGTGCTCCGGGTGGTGCTACAGCAGGAGCTGGTGGTTTGTTTGGTAATAAACCTTTAGGTAGTACAACAAACACTAATCCAATAGGTGGAGGTGGTTTGTTTGGTAATAATAATGCGACAGCTCCAGGTGCAACCGGGGGTATGTTTGGTGCAGCTAATACAAATACGAATACTCCAGGTGCCACTGGTGGTATGTTCGGGGCTAAACCTGTCGGTGCACAACCTGCTACAGGTGGTCTCTTTGGTAATAATAATAATGCAACTACTACTGGTGGAGGTTTATTTGGTAATAATAACAATGCAACTGCCGCACCAGGCGCTACTGGTGGGTTATTCGGTGCCAAACCAGCAGGAATGCAAACAACTGGAGGTGGTTTATTCGGTAACACAAGCCAAAGTAACACAACTACAGGAGGTGGTTTATTTGGTGCTAAACCAGCTACTACAACAGGTGGATTGTTCGGAAGTAATACTACTACAAGTGGTGGTCTCTTTGGTGCAAAACCTGCTGTAGCTCCAACTACTGGTGGTTTATTCGGTAACAACAATACAGCCACTACTACAGGGGGTGGTTTATTCGGTAATAACAATAATACGTCAACTTTAGGGGGAGGTTTATTTGGAAACCAACAGCAATTACAACAACAGCAACAGATGTCAGCATTACAACAAATATCACAATTACCTGTTAATCCAATGACTAGAATATCTGATCTTCCACCACAATTGAAATTAGAAATTGAACAATTAGACCAACATATACAAAGACAGGTACAAATATCACAAAATTTGAAATCAGAGGATTCTGAACACGTCGAGCTGATAGATTCGGTGCCTCGTGATATACAGTATCTATTAAAGACACAATCACAAACAAATCAATTATTAACCCAAGATCTAAAGAAAATTTTATCCATTAAGGATTTAACAGATCAAGACATTGCAGATTCTCAAACTTTCTCCATATTGTTACAACAATTATTGACTCCAGGTAGTAAAGTTTCCTCCTTAGAATTAGATAAATTTTTCCAACATAGAATCCAAGTATATCATTCAAAACTAGACGAATATTCAAGAGTCTTATCAGATATTGAAAACACAATCAATGGTATAAATAACGAAGTTACCGGAAGTTCTGATCCAACATCAATTAATGGTAATAGCGGTGTCAAAAATAGTATGGAATTTAACGATTTCGTATCATTGAAATCAGGTTTGCATACTATCATAAATACGGTCATTGAAGAATTTAATTTATTCATGGATATTGCGCAAAGAATAGCTGTTCTTCATCAAGATGTAAAGGATATTTCTACTACTTACTGAGAAGTTATTTATAAAACAAAGCACAGTCATAAAGGTCATAAATTTAATATATTTACTTCAATTTAAATTGCATATAAGAAAAATTATTTAATCGAAAAAATCATAATTAATCTAATATGAATATATTGTAAATGAGTATAAAATTAATAAAGAATACTAGTATTTGCGATATGTAACAAGTTATATAATCTCGAATATATATATATAAATATCTAAGGGTACGGTTTGATGAAAGATAGTTTTAGTGAATACAAAAATGAACTCAATGTGGCTCTATGAATCTAATGGTGAGCTTCTTTGACAGCATAGTTGTTGTATCCTACTAACTTTCTTCTACCAATAACTTCACCTACGGAGTAGAAACCTAGTAATTGGATACCGATAGCACCGTATTTCAAAAGATCATTCTTACCGGCGGCCTTCAAGCAGTTCACAGCTTGTTCTGGGGTCTTCATGTATCTTAAGGAGTTGGTATATAGACTTTTGTAAACAGATTTGAATTCATCTAAGGTAGGAGGTTGTAACTTTTCAGATTTGTAAATTTGTTTCGATAGTTCACCAGTTACTTTACCACAGTATACTGTCTTTTCAATAGTCTTAGTGACTAAAGATGTAGTTTTGGTTATTAGACTAGTTCCTACAGTTTGAATTCTTGCTAACATTTTGTTTCTATTTGCTTTAACTTGATATATTAAGTTGGGATACTTTTGTGAGCTTTTAGGGTGCTGGTTGCAATATGATATATGACTTTCTACAATTGATATTCACCAGGTTAACAGGAGAAATGTATGTATTTATACGGAAAGTTTTTTTCAATTGTCTAAATTTAAATAGTAATCTAGGATTATCCCTGATGATTAAAGATCTTTCCAGAATAACTGAAACTTTTTTCGAATCTGTTACAATTAAGTATGCGACAAAAAGTTCCTCAAGAGATTTCTCCGTTTTGATGCCTGGCAAAGTTGCTGTTTCTGAAAGGCCGAGAGAGCAGAAAAACTGGCTAGCCAATCAGAACGAGGGATTACGCAATGGTAATGAGCCAACACTATAGCAAGTGGTTATAAGACTAAACACGACAGAAAAGTTATTTAAATGTAAGATTCAGTATATAATGAATAAACAAAAATTACAATAATATTAATATAATTACAAATTTGGGAAAATATACATATTTTGTAACCACAGCATTGCAATGGTATAAAATTCTATATAACATGTTTTTGTAGTAAATTTTACTAAAATATTTCCCAGTACCCAGTACCTTTCATGGATCATACGTGACCATTTAGACGAATAGATCTTCTTACACCTTCACCAATGACAATAATTTTATCTTCTTGAATTAATCTTGCAAGAACTTCAGAGATATCGGAGGAATCTACCCTATCCTGCGAGTGTTCATTGACTTGTTTGTTCAGTTCGTTGAAACTCATAGAATCTGAAGTATGTTCCTTTAAGATGTTAATAACTTCTCTAGTTAGATCTTCTTGTAATTTTCTTTGGATAACGGATTTACCAGTTTGAACTAAGTTCATATCAATTTTACCAGTCTTTGGATCAGTTGCATAATCCTTGATGGCAGTTTTGATTAGTCTAACAGCTTCTTGGACATCTTCTAATTCAACAGTTTCAGATAGTCTCATTTTAGCATGTGCTTCTGATAAACGAATCATACTTTCTAACTGTCTAGTAGTAGCTGTAATTCTCTTTTCATCCGATCTGGAGTCGTCACCCATTTTTCTCATACCAACATATGCTCTAACCAATTCAGTCTTGGCTGTATTAGTAATTACCGGATGGATATGCTCCTTGGCATAATTGATGTACATTGTTAGGAACTCGACTGGTAAGATATCATCTTGAGATACGTGTTGAGGTTTATCTTCTAAATATAAGGCAGTTAAATGATTGGCCAATTCTCTATCGTTTGTTTCATCAACTTTATCCAGGACTAAATAAACCAAGTCAAATCTTGATAATAATGGTGGAGGTAAATCAATATTTTCTGTAACTGGAAGATTTGGATTATAACGGGAACCAATTGGGTTAGCACTCGCAAGAATAGATGTTCTAGCATTTAATGTGGTAATGATACCTGCCTTAGCCACAGAAATTGTTTGTTGTTCCATAACTTCATGAAGGACAGATCTAGTAGAATCACTCATCTTATCGAATTCATCAATACAACAAATACCACCATCAGATAGAACTAACGCACCACTCTCTAGGACTAGTTGGTTGGTATCAACATCCCTGGTAATATAAGCAGTTAGACCAACTGCAGAGGAACCTTTACCGGAAGTGTAGACACCACGAGGAGCAATCTTATGAACATATTGTAAAATTTGAGATTTAGCAGTAGATGGATCACCACATAAAAGAATATTAATGTCACCTCTGTAACGACCACCTTTGTTGAAATGTTTGTTTGCACCACCAAATAATTGAAGTAAGATACCTTTCTTAACATCATCTAATTCGAAAATACTTGGAGAGATTGATCTGGATAGTAAGTTATATAAATCTTCTCTTTGAGCAACAGAATGGATCTTTGCAACATCATCGTCTGTCAAATTTCTTGTTAATTCAACTTCGCCCTGGTTTAGTTTGTTTTGTAAAAGTTCTTGTTCAACAGTGGATGTATCAACATCTAATCTCTTATTAGATACCTTTTTAACGTGAACAACATCGATATATGTTTTGTATAACGCTTTTAATATTCTTTGTTTGGAATTAGCTCTGATAGGAATGGACCTAAATGTACCTGTAACTTCAATTCTATCACCCGCTCTACATGAATCGACCAACTCGTCATATACACACAATGAAACGGAGTGAGGTGTTTGACCATCTGGAACTAAATCTGGTGTTTCTTGCAATTTGATAACTTGTTTGTCGGCAAAGGAACATCTGTTGTGGATTAAGGACATAGAGTTTGGTTCATTACAATCGATACGTTCACATCTAGCTGGTTCTTGAATGATACCTCTATCAATTTCGACAGCCATTGTATGATCACAGACATTACATTTAAAGAATGCAACCTTCATATCTGGGATAATTGGTGTGGTTCTTAGAACTAAACCTTTTAAACTAATTAATTTATCGATATCATTTGGATTCAATTCACGCATACCTCTTTCAGTTTCGACATTATAAGGTCTGACTTTATAAAACTTGGTTTCAATGTCGTCTAGGTTGAAATCAAGATGATTGTCAACAACTAGAGAAACCATACAATCCTTAATAGTTTGATCCATGATAGAAATAACTTCTTGTGGATAATTCAATAATTGATAGTATAGTTCTTCTGTTGGTTTGTAAGCCAAAAGGTTTCTTGCATCTAGGTTTAAGTTGGTTGTACCTAGTTCTCTCATTTCATTTAGATGGTTAACATAATAAAGTTCTTCATCAGTAGTTGTATCAATTAATTCTTCACGTTCATCTAATTCTTTACGGTACTTGTATTTAAATGACATTAAAAAGTTGCGGAAATTATTGGCACATTCTTGAATACTAACATTCGTACCCCAAATAATTCTTGTTGGTTCATTAGCCTCGGATGGTGCATCTGAACTGGAACTATGTGGTTGGGAGTTTTGTAAACCAGAGTAAAATCTTCTTGGGGAAGAGAAATCGGAACCTTGGACATCATTTCTTCTTCTTCTGAAACTGGATGATAAATTTGAAGCATTTCCTGAAGTATCACTATTAATACTAGAAAATCTGTTGGCACTTGGAGTAGCCACGGAGTGTAAGTTCTGTCTTGCAGAACTGCCTTGAATATCAGAAGTATGGTTTTGAGATGATGATGGATAATTGAATGGTGATGAACCATAACGGTTATTTTGACTACTACCGACACCTCTAGCCGCAGAATTGGTTTCAAATGTATCACTTTGGGATGAAGAAGATCCATAGAATAATCTAGCAGGGGAAGATTGTGGTGGTTGGGCAGAATCTGGTTGAGTGTCGCCAGGTGAACTAGGATGATCGGACATGATAACTTGCTGTAATGTTGTATTTGCTTGATTAGCCTATGTCTGTTTAGACTATACCAGAAACTAGTAATTAATATATAATAAACACTAATAAAATGTATGTTGTACTGTTAACTGAAACTATGGTGGTTCTTGACAAAAGAAACTGAACTAAACATAAACTTACTTGAATAATTCTGGAGAATCTATTATCGAGTGTTACTTTTTCGTTATGCTACGTACATCGCGAACTTTTTTTTTCATTTTTCGAGACTGCAAAACAAATAATTACATTTCCTAATTAGGAAATATAATTGAAAATTTTACTACTGCGGGTAATGTCACTTTATGCAAGAGTAATACCGTTAGAAACGGCTCAAGCGAATGATGACTCGTTTCCAATTCTAAAGACTTTGTATGTTTTATTATGCACAGTTATATATTGGTCTATAAATCGTCATATTATATAGTGAATTTTGAATTAATTTCTCTGGTCGGTATTAAATACACTGTTGACTCTACTGTTAACAGACGGTATCCCATTGTTGCACCTCAAAGACTGTTTTGTATGTTTTATACTTATCTCATATACTACCACGCAGTTTTTCCCAATGTGGAACATCTTTGATTTGCCATTTACGTGGGGTATCACCTTTACCAGAACCTCTAATAGCATATTCTTTCACAGTATTCTTAATAATTTGTTTGTTGTAATTTGGTAAACTTTTTTGCGATATCTCTGTTACAGTACCTAAAGAAAATGTACTATCTTGAATCTCGTCAAATAATTTCAAAAGATCCTTCGGATCCGTGATTAGGGCCTTGGCTTTCTTCTTTTCCGGACTTCCTTGGTTATTTGTCGCATCACTACTAACATCATCCAATGATCTCTTTGTAGGAGAATTATTTGCAGAACTTCTTAATGTGCCACTAGTTCGTATCTTTTGATGCGGATCAATTGGTAATGGAATGTCTGAAACTAAGGACTCGGCAGATATTAGACTGAGATATTGTTTATCATCATCATCGTATGTATCTATATTAGAACGAAGAAGAACGGTTGGGATTAATGGACCTATGAATTTTTTCTTACCATTTCCACCATTGTTAGATTCTTCATTATCCAAGAAACCATCAAATTCATTTTCGCTACCGTCTTCATCTTCTTCGTCCTCGTCGTCCTCTTCACCACTCTCTAGATTGTCAACACCAGCACCATCTGCATCCTCTTCTTCATTTGTCCATTCTAGATCTGAATCGTAAGCATAGTTATAGTCGGTACCTTCAGTAGAAAACGGATTGTTAACTGGTAATTTAGTTTCTTTAGAGTATGTTCCAATGTATGGAGGTCTCACATTTTCATAAAATTTGATATATTTTTGAGGAACTAAAGATAATAGAGTTTGTAATTCTTCATCACTTTTATCCTTAGCAGTCATCTGTTGCAATAGTGTTACGGCTTTGTATGTAACACCCTTATTTCTAGCTTTATATCTGGACGATAACCATGATTTGGTTTCTTCTGTATTTTCATGGTAGTTCAAGTTTCTTAGCATGTTATCTATCTCATTCATTTTTTGTTTTAATTCATCTTTTGCTAGAAGTGAAGTAGCAGGTGTTATAACACCATCACGGGTATAAAATGGTAAGAACGAGGATTCATAATCAGATTTCGTACTTTCTTGCTTTCCTTTGTCGCTAACTTTTTTGAAGAAACTTGCAATACGAGATTGAGATCTTTCCTTGGCTTCTTCCTCTTTGCGTTTTTGTTCCTCTTTTTTAATTTTCTCTTCTTCTTTCTTTGCCCTTTCAGATTCTCTTTCTTGTTTGGCCTTTAATTTAGCCTCATCTCTCTTACGTTTTTCTTCCTCACGTTGTTCTTTAGCTTTTTGTTTCTCAGCATCCTTTTTGCGTTTTTCTTCCTCACGTTGTTCTTTAAGTCGTAGTCTTTTTTGTTCACGTTCTTGTTTCAACTTCGATTTTTCTTCATCTTTCTGTCTCTTTATTAATAGTCTCTCTTCATTCTTTTTTTTCTTTTCCAATTGTTTTGGTCCATCTTTAACTTTTTTGCTAGGAGTTGTATTCACCGTAGCTTCTGGTGTACCATTATCAGTCGGTTTATCAGTAGTGGTTGTGGATTCTTCTGTGGCTGTCTCTGATACTTTAGAGTTGGCGACTGAACAATTGGTTGTTGTCTCTGAGCTATTAGAGTCTATTGAAATCTCCTTTGTATTATTATCAGATTCTTCAAAATCGATCGCATTTTCTTCTGCAACTATATCTGTTTCATTGGGTTCGCTTGTAGATTCCTTTGGAGAACTTCCTGTATCTTTATCTAAAATTATGACCCTTTTATCAGTATTATCATCATCTGGATTTTGGATCTCATTGATCTCTGAATCAGAACCAATTGATTCACTCTCTGGTATGTTCTCTTTCTTAGTCTCATCAATATCGTCATTATCTAAGATAATTATATCATCGGATTGGTCTTTCTTTTGTAAATTACTTTTAGTAGTCTTATCGGACTTCTTTGGTAAATTTTTAGAATTCTTAAAGAACGATAATATACTACTTCCACCTCTCTTTGATGTTGTAGAATTCTCACTCATTTTTGATCTTCTTAACTAATTTAGATTTCTTCAAGGTGTTTCCTATTATTAATTTGGGTATTTGATATATTGCTATCTTGCTACTATTTAAAAGAATGCAGCTAATAATTAATATATTTCTGAAAACTATTCCTAAATCTGGTAATATACCTGCACCTAATTGTGCATCTACTACTTGTCCAATATTCAACTAAATTTTTTTTTTTTTCAGTTGCAATTATTGATTCGCGTCCCTTTGCAATTCAGAAAGAACGCCAATTTTTGGTGAATTGAAATGACGCGTTGTTCTGATCTTCCTTAGCGCGTTTCCTTACTGGGAAACGGCGATGACAACAAAAAAGTGTCAGTAATTAGTTAGTTTTTCAGAAGAATATATTATATTATTTTTATAAAGTCGAATATTATTTAGAAATGTATACCTTACAGATACGAGAATTAATTTTTCTACCCTTTATAAGAATCACATATTTTCTTTGTAGCTATCGTGAAATTCAAAATTTGATGGATGACCGTTACGTTTCGCACCCATATTATTGGTAAAAGTTTTAGACGGGGTCATTAACCCAGGGGTTTTACTCGGGTACTTTAAATGTCTGCTGTTAGTTACAGGACGAATATTACTTGGGATCCTTTGTTCTGACAAAATAGGAGGATTTATCATACTGCCTCTTGTTGGAACTCGTATGGTGTCCTTTATTGGTCCTTGACTGTTTCTGCCATCGTTATCGGCTGCATAATTAGCTGCCAATCGATTCCCATTGTGATATTCATTTCTCAATTTATATGTTCCAGGCATTCTTCTAGACTCTTGTACAATTTGGTACGGGGATAAAGAAATATTGATATCGCCATAGGGAATATCCTCTACCGAATCAGATGTAGAAATTGGCCGGTTCAACATATTACTAGATTGCCCTAATATAGTTGTATCGTAGTTATTATTACTATTTCTTGGTAATGATTGATTTTTATCCTTATAGCTCGCATTTCCATATAAATGCGCAACTTCTTGTGAAGCTCTTTCATATTGGATATCTTTGTTTACTAATGCAATATGTTGCATGTTCAAATATGATAAATTCTTTAGAATATCGTTCAACAAATCAAGTTTTTTGTAATCATCATACTCATACTGTGACATTTCGCTGAATCTCTGATTTAATTCCTGTGCACCTTTTTTAAATACTAAACTAGATAAAAACTGTTTAATGATTTTTTGTAAGAAAGGTATAATAACCATTCTGAAAAAAATGTCATTTATTTGAACTTGGGCAGAATTTGTTGATGTTTTTGAGGATGACCCAGTTGCCGTTGATTCTGTTCTCGACTTCCCATTCGGGGAAATATTCATTGGATTCCGGTCATTATCCTTATTCTCTTGTAAGTATTCCTTCTCAGGTGAAATATTATCAATATTAAATTTAACAGAACTTTGTGTCTTCCTATCTGGATATTTACTTAGATATCCATATTTACCTCTAATGTCATCATTAGTTAAATGATAATGTGAATTTTTCGTCTTTTGTATTTCATTTTCTAGTCCTTTAATTCTTCTATTCTTCTCATCTAAAAGTTCACTAAAGTTGGTCTCATTACACAAATTACCATTGCCACGATAGTTTCGACTATTTAATATTGAATTTGATTTTCCTCGACTTTTAATTCTTCGTTTTAATGGATTTGAATATGAATCGATAAAGTTTTGAGAATAACATTCTCTAAATTTGTTTCTTCTATCTTGCGGGACAAAATTCTCGTTGTGATAGTCCATTGAATAGTGGTTAGGAATAAAAGAATAAATTTAGATTAAACTTTTTTCAGAATAATTAAATTATTCACTGGTCATATAGTTTCAGGATTAAAGAATTCTTTATTTCAATAAGAATCGTAATAGTTTTTCGATTAACATTTTAATCTTTTATTAATTGCTCAAGTTTCGCCATTTTTTTGTCATCTCGACATCTAAGAAAAACTGACACAATAAGACTAAATTGGTAAAACCGCAATTTTTCAATTTTTGCAGGGAAAAAAACGGATTTATCCAGAAATGACATTTGTTATATCCGTAACAGGTAAAAAAGATTTGGGATATTGTACGAGGTGTTTTCTCGTAATGGATAGTTTAAGACAGAATGCAAATAATTCCTAAATACAGTGTAAGTTATTCAACTGGGGAAGAGGATAGTACGAAGCTAACATTATCATTTTGAAGATAATAAGATGATTCTCAAATTGTGTTATAACAGAACTTATCCCCCATTAAAGTAATGCATTCGGTGAAGATATTAATTTCGATTAGCTGAAGATGTCGGATTTAAAATTTAATATTATTATGTAATCATCTCACCGACATATGTTTTGTCTTTGACATCACTTCGGAAAGAGGATATTATTTCCATGAGGACATCTAAATCTTAATAAATATCACATACTAGATGTAGGAGCAAAGGAATCAGAATTTAAGTTACGTTCAATGAATTTTCGAATAGTAATGGGCAGGGCAATGTTACCTTAATGTAATAAGTCCCTACATACAGATTCTTTTCATAAAAAAATAAAAGACAAAGATGAGTTGTTTTCCGTGTTTTTAAGGGATTTTTTCTCATTCCCTTTCAAGTAAATCTTCATTGTTGCTGGTACAGATCAATGTTCTTGTTTATTATTAAGAAATGTGTGTAGAGTTGTTGAAGGAAGTATAGAACACGAACAAGTATTTAATGAACAAAATACTTGAAGTCATCTTGCATAAAAATATTTCTATCCGTCCCACAATAAATTCGAACAGAAAATTTAAATATTACATAGTATAATTGAAAACTTTAAATGCGGTGCCGATAAATATTTTATTATATCCGCGTTCGATATATTTCATTTACTACTACAGTTATTTTGGAAATTTTTAAAATAATTAGAAAGCAATAGATGCAGGAACTTTAAACATTTAACAAGGAAAGTAGGGATTCTGTAGAATTTGAGGTACTATCATTTTTTCATATCCGTTGAACTGTTACATTTAGAATTTTTATGTTCTACAAACAATGATAAGAATAAGATCTTCATTTGGCGGGCTGGCGGGCGACCGTATATTGGTTCTCACCTCTTTACCTTATTCGATTCCTAAGAAAATGTTTTATTAATCCATGTCGTAGTCAAGATCTTAAGAAAAAGTTTATGTTTAATCCACCTTCATTCAATGTTCGCTAATCTTAACTGAACCATTAAAATATTTGATCTAGTTTCGTACGTTAGTTTCCTTAATTTCTTTTTCCTCTGCTGAAATAGTGGCATGCTGAAAGAAACCTCCACGGAACCTTCATCGCGGTACTGTCATATTTTCTTGGCATTTTTAGTATGTCAAAAAAGAAACGTCAAGAACGTATTCTCAGAAAATGTACAACAAGCGGAATAATCTCATGTGTTATTTCCGTGCGAAGCAGTGATTACATACTCACTTATTCTCATAGAAGAAAACACAGGTAAATCTTTAAGAATTTAAGCAAAGCCACCTACCGATAAAATATGAAATAACTGGTTGTATCTTCGATTGTTGGCAGTTTTTAAAATTCTTGGGAAATTAAGCAGTTACAGTGACCTCTAATTCATATTATTTTAGTGCAAAAAAACAATACCTAGTATCCACTGTTTACCAAATACTCTCCTCATTCCTTCATTCTAGAAAGATTATCAATTGTGAATTGAAAGCGGGGCTCACTGGATTAAGTCTTTATTTTTTTTGGTTTCAATTCGTAAGATAAACAAGAATCAAAGACGACTAACAGTAGAATAGACGAATTTTTGCAGGCATATGAATAGTCGTTGGCTTGTTATAAACTATTCATCCTCTACATCCTAAAATGTTCAATTCTTAGTTGATTTCAAGATATAGTAGGCCTTAATTTTCTAATTCCCGACAGGCACAATGTTAAATGTAATTGTATTTCCTTTATGACTTCAGAACTGATAAATTTACCTCAAAATAGGATCCTTAGCAGTTATCGAGAATCATGAATCTCCTTTTTCTGAAATTTCTTTTTTTTTCTTTCCTTCACTATTTCCTTAAGATGACAACTTTAAAGAAAAACAGAAATTGAAAATTTGTTGAATTTTCATTAACTTTATGTATTAGTGAGGAAGTAATAAGAAATTACAGAATAAGGAAAGTATAAGCCACTATACAGCTTGATACACGCAGCTATGAAGCAAGATGCATCTTCATATTTGCCAACAAAGAAAAAAGAACAAAGAGCGAACAAAAAAATGACAACCAAGTAAAGAAAAGAATAACAATTAGGATTTTCATTTCTGATTATCATATATTGTTTACGGGTTCTTGTCCTCAGACAAACAAGTTTCTGGTTGCATCATTTTCAGGTCCATTTTCGGTTCGGTATCTTCAAAAGAAGAACCTCATTCAATAATAATGAACAGCCCACTTCGATATTTTGTACCAGAAAATAGCAATATTCCTTTTTTTGTACTCTCTTTTCTTGTTTCTTTTCCCTTTGGTTGTCTTTCATTTTGTTCCGCATTGTAGCTAGTCATCACTTGATATGAAATTGGTAAATCAATAAAATTAAAGGTAATATTTTACCGCATGACATTAATTTCATGTCAAAAAACTGTTTTCTGTGACAATTTCTATGGAAGATCAATGTTTGTTAAGTATAAAATACGTCTGCGTAAATGATTAACATATCTTAAGCGTTTGACGTTTGTTTCATGAAATTCAATTTCTGATACCTGCTTAATTCTACAGTAGTTTCCGCTGCAGTGATTTCTGTTTTCTCTATCATTTTTTCTGTTGTTAAATTATCTTTATAATGTCTTCTACGGGATTTCTCTCTTACCATAGAGATCTCTGAAAGTCTTCTTTTCTTTTTTCGGTATTATTTTATTTTTCTACGGAACATAACTCTCCGAGAGAGATCTCGTTTTCCGTTAGAAAAAAAGAACGGAAACTTCCTAACAAGTTAAATAGTTAAATAGGAAATGACTAACTAATTGATGCATCAAGAATGATAAACACTAAAAAATTTAAATTATGAAACGTTTATCAGATAAACAAAAACAAGCAAGTAAAACAAATCAAAACAAAAACAGTAACAAATAAAGAAATAAATTCAGAAATAAGTGGTGATAGGCGAAAAATTTGCCCATAATATTTCATATTCTAGAAACCAAGCCGATTATTCCCTGTTTACATGTTTTCATTTGTTACAGATGATAGATATGTAATTAGCAAAAAAGAGGTAAGAAGTTAAATTGATATGGTTGATTGTTTGACATACTCAGCTATGAAATCGAAATAACTTACGTGTTGATGTTGGTTTGATGATCGGAATGCTGCTTAAGATGGAACGAATTTTATTGTAAGTCACATTATATTGATATGTTAACTATTGATATATCGGTAAATGATAACTGGGCCAGATATTTATGATTTCAAGAATTTCATTTATCATTATTATTATTTTACGGTATATGTCGTCTCATGTCACATTAATATGTGTGTCTCCTCGTTAACCATGTCGGTGTACCGGAACGACGGATGAGGACATATCCGTAATATTTCCATTTGATTAACAAGTTGTGCAGAATACGTTTCTTGTTCGGCACTACTAACACCTAAAACACAGGATATCATAACGAACCTTTAAACCACTTTGAAAAAGAAACTTTTCAGCTGAAATAGGGCAAGTTAAGTACAATAACCATAGTAAATATATATATGTATTTTTTTATATGAGAACGGAGTTAATTTTTCGCAGCCGCCCTATCCAGTTGGCCGAAAAGTAAAGAAATTTACTGAACAAAATAGGCAATAATCTGGAGTTTTGTATCATTATTTCTTTTTGATTTCTTTAGATTTCTTAATCCTTAATTTTAAATTAACGTAAATAGAATATATCGAATTAATTAGAGTTGCCTAGTTACTTAAATCAAATTTCGAATGATCTTGTACAAGTAAAATTATTAATCGTGTACTTAGGCACACAAGATTTTCTACGTTCCGTGTTTTATTAAGTACGCAGATATAGAGCCAATTAAGAGGTGCATTAAAAATGTTAATGAGAATGTTTCTAATGATAGTTACTACTATACAGAGAGTACGGACGTAGAAGATATCTATCATCATCAAATATATAAAACTTTAATTTATAAGTAACATCGTCAGGGGGTGCAATTTCCTAATAAAAATTTAAAAAGGATACCGAAAGAATATGAAATATAATAAAATACTTGTGCGATGATTTCTCTTTAGGTCTGTTTGAGATAAATATGTCAGGTGGAAACCAATATACATTCGTACAAGTAATACATGAAAAACAATTTAACGTTGAGAGTAGGGGCGCAAAAGATATATTCCTACAGAATTTCCGTAGAAATTTGACTGACTTTATCCTTTGTAATTTAAAATTGTTCAGAAGCACACATTATCTTCCGTACATGCTTGTTAAGACACTTGACGTATATCAATTTCTATCACTAAAAACAATATATGAAGAGCTAGGCGTATTTCACTTGCAAATGGGGAATACCTTTTCTGGTACGTTTGGGTATAGGAATATTCAACATACCACGTAGATATACAGCGGATTACAAATCTATTCTTTTTAGATTTTCATATTAGTTATCGTACGAGCATTTGTTATACTTCTTTTTTTAATTCAAACTTTAATTATCTTTAGCTTCTCACGCTCCTTCTGAAAATATACAAAAATAGGAGTAACTCGATTGTAGTTCCTCTGCGACTGTTTATTGGTCAAATCTAAGGATCGCAGTAATGAAAATGATCTGCTGCGATTTATTAATGACCTTTAAGAAAACATCGCTGGAATTCTTCATAACATAAAGGACTTTTCTTTTGTTCTTCGATTTCTGATTAGCCCACACATTGCACAGCCACGATTTTCATATTGTTTGTCCTTTATGTTTAAATATCTCTAAAATTTCTTAGTTCTCGGCTCTCGGCTCTCGGTTCTTAGCAGATCTCCTCCATATTCTTTTATAAAATTCTATTATTCAACAAATATATATCCATAATAAACTAAAAAGGGGTTGTGTGTCTGAATAGAAAGACGTCATTAGATTCAATACCTTTTTTCCTGTCTGGTGTTAAGAGATGCAGCAGCTATTTGGCTGGCCATAAATTTTCCCCGTTATATAACATCAAACAAAGAAGGATTTAGGACAAGCAAATTAAGAAATATGTTCAGAATTGAGCATATTTTGATAAAAACTAAAATTAATAAACGATAAGAATTTTATTTTACACAAACGAAAGAATTAACTTCTACTTTTTACAGTTGATCTTCACTTCAAATTCGAAAATTACGTATTTTTCATTCAACGATTTTTGCTCCATCGAACATTATTTCAAAAACTTACATAGTGTTTAGTATTTTCTTCTATTCTATCTTACTATAATCTATTAGGCGCTCTTACAGTTGACAAATCTCTATCAGATCGTAGAAAAACAATAGTTCAACAACAGATTATCATGTTAGCTATCTCTAGTAAAATGGGATACAAGTTTGTATGACTAGGTAATATGACGGGCCCGCCAGTGTTCAAAACACCATCTATTTTAAGAAATCGAATTTGAATCTATAGATAATAAAATGATCTCGATCCTGATTTACGAGCAATGTTTGTCCCATGATTCATGTACCGTATTTAATAATAGTTCATTAACTAAATCGGTTATACGATAGTAGTTATTGTTTGCTCCTACTCTCATGCACAAATTCTAAGAACTTGAGAGTATCATGTCAAAATATACTTTAGATGGCATTTGACAATAATCCAGTCATGCCTTCCTCCTTTATGCTGTTAAATGGGCAATATACATGGAATACCGTCATTATTTGCTTGATAAATAGATCATTGAATGCTGACTGGTTATTTAGCGAATGACGATCTGTCCCAAATATACGTTTTAGTTTGCTGAAATTTCTTCCACTACTAACAGATGTGACATTAATAGAAAGTAAATACTCTAATAGCACTGGTAGAATCCTTCCCTCAATGCTATTTCCCTTTACTTCATCCAGGTAGATGATTATTAATTTAAGCGAAATGTTGTACTTTGCAATAAAAATTTGTTCAGTCTTATCGTTCACCCCACTTAGTAAAAAACTTTCTGAGGTCGTCGAGCTCTTTTTAATCTTGAGCCTACCATTACAATCAACAAATGTGTTCAATGTTAATTTCATATCTTGCTGAATTGATTGAGTAACTCCTTCTATTTTCTCCTGTTGGAATGTATAGAAAATTCCTAAATCTTTTTTAATGGTAGATTTTAAAATGGACCTAATTGTACTGGATATCTCAGCTCTGTTCATACATTCATTCTCTAACTGGAACGAATTTGCCCCACAAATGTGTTCTACATATAATGCACCGGAACTTTTACAGTTTTGGAGACCATTTCTGCCCTTGAATTCACAGTTTAAGAGTTGAAATGATAAATCAGTTAACGATTTGAGCCAATCGATGCTGTTTTCTTTTGAATTGTCAATGACGACATCTGAATCAATGAAGAATAGGCTTGCCAAATATGTTATATATTTTCCTTTTAGATTGAATTTCAAATATTTATTAAACTTTTTATCAAATTTCTCAAAATAAATTCCTCTCCTTAAATATTTCTCGAGTTGTTTTCTGGAAACCTCCATAATATCTCTAATGTAGAACATCAATGGTAGCTTACAAATACTCAGGGGAGTATTTTGCGGTAAGAGTTTAGTCAAAGCTTCAAAGGGTGTCAAGATTTCATAAAATAGCTTGGCAATAATAACATCATTTTCAGAGCAGTTAAACTTAAAGGTATCCTTGTCATTAACATTATTAAAAAGTTCAGAAAATTGTTTGTATCCATCAATATGTTCCAAGAAATGCTGTAGCGCATAGAACGTTGAGTTCCAACGTGTAGGACTCTCAGAACACGGTAATCTTCCAACAATTGCTATAAACGTTTCCCTCAAATTAGTAGTAGCTCTCAATTTTCTAGATAATTTAAATAATCTTTTGATTATGTCTGGAGAGAAATACGATTGAAAGTAAAATGTCCAACTATCATTCTCTGGTTCATCATTCACCTGCGTTCCATTGCCCGCCATAGAGTCTTCAGAAATTTCCAAGTTAGAAGAGATATCATCGATTGGACAGAGTAGTGATCCAATATCTTCAATTAATGCTTCTACAAACAATTGCAACTGGTGCACCAAACAACCTTCGTGGCTGTTAAAGGAAGGATAATCAGAGTTTGACAGGAATGCTGAGTTGAATCCATTGCATTACTTGCATTATCGGTACAGCAAGTACTAACTGAATTTGTCATACCTATTTTTGTTGAAACTTCGGTGAAAAGGTTTGCTAACATGTCCCTCGACTTCGATTCCGTTTTTTGGAAGAAAATTGGAAGTGGCTTCTTCTCTATTTAAGCCAGATGCAACAACTGAAAATTTGTCCACCATTGATTTAGTTTCAGTAAAGAAAAGTTTGATTTTTTAAATCACAATGTCTGCACTCTGACTTATAGCGATTGGTGCTTTTCTTCTTCTCCAAGTTTTAGTATCCACTTGAGACCCAACATAATTATGAAATACCCTTAAATTATCATCTTCAATAGATGCATATGAACCGTAATTTCTGACCATAATTCGAACATGCATAGAGAATGCCTCCCAATCAAAAAATGTATTGTTAGTTCTCCTCTGAAAGGTGCTCAAAAATCCAGAGTTATTAACCACAGACCTTTGCGCCAATGAGTTAGTAGGGGAAACATTCATTGGAGAAACTTTCTGAAGAAATTTGCCCAAAATTTTATAATCTTCTCTTAATGGATAAAAGTATTGTAGGATACTCACATCTAAGGTGCTTTTCTCCACACAAAAGTCATGCTCAATTTTTAAATGTCTCTTCATAAGTCTTGCCAATGACCTTCCTTTAGTATCCTTTTCTGAACGAACGATAGCCTCGTTGCAAATAATTCCTTTCCCTTCTGTTCCTGCTTCGTAAAATTGACATATTTTCTTTCCACTTACATTACAGAAGAAATAAGATTGAAATGACGCTCTTTTTTTCTTGCTCCAATTTAATGGTACATTAGAATAGTCCTTATTTAAGTTATACTTTAATACATAAGTTATTTCATCTTCTTTGTCTGATTCTATTTCATAATATGTAATGTCTCTTGCAACTTTTCTTGGTGTACCGGTAATTAATGTATCGTTCTCCATAGATTGTGATCCTTCGAATGCACTGTCATTGCTATTTCTTGAACAGGAATTCCTATTTGCGTCTACTAAATTCCAAACAAACAATTCCCCTTTCGATAGTTGTTTTAAATATTCTTTATCTTCAGAACCGTCAGTAACAACCAGCGGAATTTGTTAAAATTTATTGTCTAATAAACAATCCAATGAGTATAAAGCCTGCTTTCCTATTATAATTGGTTTATTATGGAATTGATAGATATCTTCAATCTCTGTTGCTAGAGCTACTTTGGCAGATTTATAGAAGATATCAACCATTTTCTGCTCAGTCTTCTTATTGAAATATTCTAATAGTTCATTACAAAGGTTTTACACATAGCAATCTTTTTAAAATTAATTATACAAGAGCTTATAGAACATATATAATATTATAAATAATGCCCTGTTCGATCACACTTAATCATTTGTAAATTGATATATTTTTCAATATTTCCTTTAGGTAAATCATGGTAATAATCGTCGAACATTATAATTTCATTATATTTCCTAAATCGGATACTTTTAACGCGGGAAGAATATGTATACATATTAATATTTCGGTAAATACACGCAGCGCTGTGCTGCCGAGCGCTCTCGGAAATTGGAAAAAAAGAGAATTTGTCAGAAACGAAATGAAATTGTGAAGTTGAATGAAAACAGGATTAATCTGATTAGCGCAAACACATTATCTAGCGACTACCTAACCTAGTAAGTGCGTATTAGCATAACGTGTAGGGTTAGTGCTCTGTTTTGTGCTGTATTTCTCTGCGGGTAGTAGGTCTTTTATATGCATATTCGGGTAACACCCTAATAAATATTTCTTTTAAAGCGCATCCCATAGTGAGCAAATAAAATGCGTATTTAAATTTGTTTGTATGGGCGGATGCGGGGCGTACTTAAAAAAGTGGTCCCGTCAAAGAGACTCCCGTTGACAGGTCTACTCTGTATCCCCTCTAAAAGTTATTTTCATCTCTTTTGAAACATGTTAAGAAAAAGAAACAATTGATTTGTGGAACTCCTATCCAAATAGGAAAGGATGACAGTAACAACTATTTCTACATGCAAATCCCTTGATATTACAGACAAAAATATTTCTACAGTAAATTCTTTGTTCTTTTAAACGTTGTACGATATTTTAATTGACAATAAAGGAACATGGTGATCTGCTGTTGTAATAAGGTTACTTTAGGCTCCGTACATCCGTGTGATGTTTACCCATTTTTTAACTTTTCTAATAGTTTAACTTACAATTAGGACAAACCATCCGTACTCCTATTAAAGGAAAGCTTCGTGTTGTTACAAAAAATATTGCTAAATTGTACTGCTCTTTCACTGTCGTCTACGTTTTTTGTGTTGAGATCTTCTTTCTTGTAAAACTAACCCGTAAACCAAACACCGAAGAAATTATTCCCATAAAGAAAAATTCAGGCAGAGATTGTTTCGGCATTTCTTGTGATTTTCATTTTGTTGAGCTATCTAGCATAATAAATTTTTTTCCTCTGTATGTGAGTTCCATTTCTCATTTTCCTATTTCCATGCGGCCCGTCGGTTTGTTTGGGGGAATCCATAACAGATTATCGTACAATGCTCACCCGCAAAATATTCACGGACCACACCACTGTTGTTTCTTTTTTCTCTATTGATTACGTCTCGGCTCCCTCTTTCCGTCCGAAATCAAGTGAAATCATTGTAGAAATCAACTGTTGTCTTTATTTCACGAGATTGCAGATATGGTAATTATATCCACGGATTCTTCTAAATGACCACTCTGAGTAGCAGATCAAACAAAAAAGAAATGAACAAAAAGAAAAAAGTGACAGATTTGCAATTGATGTTATTTGGGACCAGGTCTTCTCCTACGGTACCTTCTTCGGGGAAAGCAAATCTCTTCTATGGATTTATTATTTCGTTATTCAATTTCTTCTTAAACCTTTTCCCTGGGTCTTTTCATCAAGTATTTAGTGTCAATCCCCCATTCAGAAAACTGGTTTGTACGGTGGTTTCTTCACAAATAATAAGAACCCAGCAAATATCTAATCCCAGAATAATATGGGATTAGTTTATTAAATTCTTTATTACGTCAGATTCTTTGAGAACAAAAGAAAACAAGATATATTTATTTATTTTTATTATACTTTTATTTCTCATTTTGTCGATTGTTGTTCAAATGAAAAATCAGTTACAGTGTTCTCATTTGTTTCATTGTTTTGTTGTGTTTTTTTTTCTTTTTCAGAGTTACTTTCTACAAAAATTTAAAGAGGGAGAGAATTGATGTTCCTTCGAATGATAATCTTCATGTACGTCTTACTCTGTTGAACTAACAATAATATGTATAACAAACCATGGGCTGTACGTCTAATGTGCAGGGATAGGGATAAAATACATTAACGAAGTTATAATGATTATAATCAATTTATATAATTTTGTGAGTTAAAAATCAAGTTTCTACAATGGTTTCACTTAAAAATTTATTTAACTTTCTATTAGCCGGATGTAAGATGTCCTCAGCATAAAGGATTAAAAGATGTAAATGACAATAAGGATGTAGAAAGTGTAACTTCCTATTGTTACTCTGTTTATTTTATTTTATTTATTCGTTTACATATTTGAGGCCAATTCAATTGATACTGCTCCACTATCGGGGATAAAAACTATTGTATGTGAATTTTACATATGATTTAAACTTTTCAATATTTATCTTTTTTGCTGTTTCTGAGATTTTATGTAAAATGATTGAACTTCCTTAGACAGTTTCTCGGTATTTCAGCAAATTTACTTATTACTATTTTCAATATTGTTATTATGTATCCTTTTTTCATTATTATTTCCTTCCTTGCTCTGTTAAACTTTGGTTATTAATCATTGTTACTTTGTTGGGTCTTCGTCATGTTTTGTGTAATTAAGTTTTGTTTGTGTCTGCCTGTGTTTTCATCTATTGTTATATTCCTACATCGAATTTATTGTGTTCCTCAATTCATGTTAGTAAGCCTTCTTCTACTTCTTCTAATGAAATACATTACTTTTGATTGAATCATCTCTATATGTAACGTAATAGGGAATGTTGAAAAGGAAAGAAGAGGAAGAAATTTACAGATTTAAAAATAAAATAAAAAAAAATTAAAAAGACTAAAAATGAAGGAAGGAAATCTCTAATGATCTGAACTATTTTATATATAAACCAAATGAATAACTAATGATTTTCCAATTACAATTTAATTTTAAAAAACGATTTATAATACTTATTGTATATTGATTTTTCTCTTTCTCACATTTCTTAACTATTCTAACTTATAATCAGATAATATATATTAATTAACATTTCTTGCTTTATATTTTTTTTCTCTATCTTTGATAACTCAACCAAACATATCTATTAATAATAAGACTTAACATATTAAGAAACCTTTTTTTATTTTACAATTATAACAAAGTTTTCTAATATAAAATTTAATTTAATCAGTTAAAAGCGTTTATTCATGATAATATAAAAGGTCAACTAAATCTCCTTCCCACATTATCATTTTACAAAAAGAAAAAAATAATATTATTATTACAATAGCGATTTAAAGAAGAAACTTACCATTATAAATTATAAGTTTCATCATTTTTCATTGTTCAATTTAATTTATTCTATTTTTTTAATTTATTTTTCATTATAAAAGTTTAAAAGTATTGCCTTAATGAATTTAACCGCTTATCATCCATATCCAATTTCTAATCCATCAACACAATATCATAGTACTCTAATGGAAAATCCATCGATATCAAATTCAACTGTACCTAGTACAACTAATATCCTAAATGATTTCAATAATAATTTATCTACAAACAATAGAAGAATAGCAGATACAGAATCTGCAAAGGTAACGTTACCACCCATCTCAAGTATTATTAATACTCCACAAGAACAAAAAAATAATGATATTAGAACAGAGGTAGTTCAATCAGAAAATCCTTCTTCTTTAAGAACTTCTCCATTGGTACATAAGGATATTGCAACTGCAAATTCAATGAATAATAGTAATATAACGCCTGCTGGTCCAGGTGTTACTACTCTTGTTCAACCGATGGGCGATTCTAGAAGATCCTCAGCAACACAACTACAACAACAACAACAACAACAACAAATGAATATTAACTATGCTACTCCAAGAAACGGTATGGCTTTACTAAGTGGAATTTCCTCACAGGCTACACCAATTGGTACACCAGTTGGTAGTCCCAATAATAATTATTTAGCTAATCAAGCTATAATACAACAAGAAAATGAAGCTGCTGCTTATGCAATTCAACAAAGACAGCAATTACAACAAATACAATATCAACAACAAGCTCAAGTTCAAGTTCCACAACAAGGTTACTATTATGTTGTTGCACCATTTCAAGAACAACAGCAACAAGTTCAAGTACAGGCACAACCACAACAAGTGCCACAGATGATGCCAATGTCAATCACACAACAACAAATTGCTTTCCAAAAGGCTCAAGCACAACAAGCTCAAGCAGCACAACAACAAGTACAACAACAACGTATGGCTCAAATTGCTCAACAGCAACACGCTATTTCTACCTATCCAGTTGTTGTCAGTATGCCACATCCAACTGAGATTCAACAGTCACAACAGCAACAGCAACAACAGAATGTAAAGAGTCCGGAATTTGAAAATTCTGTAGTTTATCAAGTCCCAAGACAACCTGAAGGTTTAATGAATGCAGGTCAATCAATTCTCGTTCCAACCACAACTATTCCAACAAATTCTCAAAAACCAACAATGACAACTAGTTATGTTACATCAGAAGGTTTAATTCCTGTCCCAACAAGTATTCAATCTAATTTAAGCTTAGCTGTTAGGTTACGTAAACAATGTCCAGTATGTGGTAAAATTTGTTCAAGACCATCTACTTTAAAGACCCATTATTTGATTCATACTGGTGATACTCCATTTAAATGTCCATGGAAGACATGTAAGAAATCTTTCAATGTTAAGAGTAATATGTTAAGACATTTAAAGAGTCATCAAAAGAAATCTCCAAAGGTTACTAAGAGTGATTCTTTATCTGGTGATGAAGAATCTTCAACGGAGAATGAAAAGAAAATCAGTGCTATTTGAAGGTCTTCTATCAGCATCGTCAGCTGAAAAAAATAAAGCTACTACTTCAACCTCAGTTGAAACAATAAAAGAAGCTAAATAATTTTGCTAATTTGATATTATGCAAACTCACTATATATTATTTCTCAATTCCCATAAATACAAATAATAGAAGGAAGAACAAGAGTTACATACATATATAAAAAATTCACTAAATAAAAATGAATATTCATAATTGTTATCGAACAGTATTTGTAAAGTTGTGAAAACTAATCCTTATGGTTGATCATATTGATTTGTTAACGTATATAATTTAAAATCCTAGTCAATAAAAATTCAATTCCCATCATCCCCTTCTAATGGTTCCTTTAAAAGTTTTAGGCATTATAGCTTTTTTTATCCAAAAGTCCCTCATATCAACTTTCTAACCAAATTGATTTGCGAACATCCCTTTCATACTTAATTAGTTAAGTTTACTTTTAGAACATAACGGAAAATCACATAAGACAATACAAGTGGAGAATTTAATTAAAAGTTTGTAAAATGATTAACAATTTATTAAATTGAAAACAGATCGACACTTACTTCGGAAATATTTTCGGAAAACCTTATTTTGATTGATTTCCGCAAAAAGGAAAGAAAAAAGAAACTATAAGTTACCTAATCTGGGGTGATACTGAATCCCCGGAGAGCATATGCTAAATGGACCCATTCCTTGTTCCACGTATTTTGTTTTTTAATTTTTGTTTTTCAAGGTACAACTCTGTAAATCACCGTAGAACTGTTGATGTTTTCTAGAACGTTCAGAAACATGCGAGAGTGATAAGCGCTGACGAATATTTAAGCTTGCTAAAATTAAAGTGGGCTGTGAAATATTTTGTACGTACTATTCTAGCGGTTTAGTATAAGCTAATAAATCATTCAACAGCGAAATATGATCAACAGGTCAAAAGATCCAGTGATAACTTTACAATCAGTACGACATTTTACTGTAGAAGTTTATATGTCTTGCATTCTTTTTACCAAGACCTAATTTACAAATCTTGGTGATCATTTTATCGCTCTTAGGTCATTGGCAATTTGTTGTCAAATTTCTGAAAATTGGTAAAACTAACTACTATAATTTGTTAGATAAGAAACCTTCCCAAGACATTCCCGTAGTCCTTCTGCATCCAAAAATGTGGGTGGGTCCTTGGTGTTTAATATGAAGAGAATAACGGTTACTGTCATTTTATGTGTTACACTGTAAGATGAAAAACAAAAACATAGGTTCTACAGTTATTTAATAATTCCTAAAGCAGACATGACAGTAAAATGTTTTAAAAGAATTTACCTGATGGTTGAGCCGCATTAGAATATTTTTGACATTCTGCTATCCTAAACAAATGGTATTTATTCGTTTTTAATTAATGACTAACTTATGTGATGCTTTTTCATAAGGTTTTTGAAAAGTAATTTACAACAGTCTTAAAAAGAACAGCCGGAACCCATGGGTCAAACCTAAAAAGTCATCTCACATCTTGTAACGAATAAAGCGTAACCGTTTTTCATTCTTCACACCATTTCGTTAACCGCTACGTACGGCACCTGTTTCATCTTAAAAGCGACAAATACATACATAACTTACATGCCACAAATTTAGATTATTTAATAATAAATATTAAAATATTGTTAGTCAATTGAGGAATTCTGAATGTAGTCGATCCGATATTCAGGTTGTAAAAACAAGAAGCGTCACATTTCTAAGAGAAAGCCGAACATAACACATTATGGGTGTGTTACCTTCGTGATAAAGAGTTGCCATAAAGAAGGAAAAGGAAAAAGGAAAAACGCTATATGGTGAAAATAAACAACTAATAGCAGTATAGTTTGGTGGTATTTACCCTTGATGGAAATATTTCATTTTTTAAATTTCTCTAGTTTTTACATTTTGTATTAAATTTTTAACTTTGGTGCTCGTTATGTAAGTAAGTACCACCTTCAGATCCCGTAAACAAAAAAACGATAGTGATATTTTTGTTAAAAGAACTGTTTTGAATACACGACTCATATATAATAAATTTTTTGTCTATTATTTTAATTGTATATACAGGTATAAAAAAAAGGTATATTAATAATTGGAACTATATAACTAACCTTCCTCAAATTGGAAAAAGGCTCACACGTTTACTACAATGGTCCAAAACATTACGTAAACTACTCTTCATAAGCAGAACATTTAATCTTTGTCACCCTTTATCTTCTTAAATGCACCAGAGATAAACTTTTCTAATCTACTCAAAGCGCTAGGTTCATCGGGATTCGAGGCTAAACTATGTGAATTATCGGCTGGTCCGTTGGTTGTAGATTCAGTACCATTAATACCATCAAGTGTTATATTCATAGTTCTCCTTGCATTCGAATCGTGGGTGACATCAGCCAATGCTTCCCATAGACATTTTTCGGCCTTAGATTGAGGTTTCTTCATCACTATTCTATATTGAACCTTCATATTACCACGACCTCCCTGTCCCAGCATTCCAGCTCTAGGAACACCCATATTTGGTATAGAGATTACTTCATCATATTGGGTACCTGGTTGAACCTTTAATCTAATCTTTGTACCATCAACTGTAGGTATCTCAACGCTACCACCTAAAGCAGCAGTAGTAATTGGAATATCCTTCTGATACCAAATATCATATTTATTTTTGATGGAAAATCTTGGATCCTTATCAACTTGAATTGTAACAATAATATCACCTCTTGTCATTCTAATATTCTTAGCCATTTCTGGGTCGACAGCCATTTGGGGATAAGAACCTTGGTTGGAAATCCTAATCGCATCACCATCCTGTAAACCGTTAGGTAAATCAACATCAATAGTCTTATTACGTTTAAATTCAACACCTTCACCATGACATGAGTGACAAACATCTTCAGCCTTAACGGTCGTACCCTCACCTTGACATTCATTACAAGTAGACATCATTTGGAATCCACCTTTAATGTGCACTTTGGTACCACTACCATGACAACCCTGACATGTCTCCTTAGTAGCGCCAGTTTTCATACCAGAACCATGACATGTGTGACATTGATCAAAGGAGTTAAAGGATAATTTAACATTTTTCTTACCGAATACTGCATCTTTGAAATTTAGTTTACACGATACATGGATTGAATCACCTTTATATTCTCTGAACATATTCATACGACTGTTGGCTCCACCAGCATTCCCAAATGGATTTCCTGAACCCCCATTTCTTCCACTGAAGGCAGCTCCAAATAAATCTTCAAAATTAATCCCACCGAAGTCACCAAATGGATTACCTGCTGCACCACCGTTCGCACCTCCAAATCCACCGAATCCACCTGGATGACCCTGAGAACTAGCGAAATTTGGATCAAAAGCAGCTGGACCAAATTGATCGTATTGTTTCCTTTTAGTTTCATCAGATAAGATCTCATAAGCGTTTTGTAAATCATGAAATTTCTTCTCTGCATCTTGTTCTTTATTAATATCGGGATGATATTTCTTGGCTAATTTATAGTAAGCTTTCTTAATCTCAGATTGCGATGCACTCTTATTTAAACCTAGTGCTTTATATGGATCGTTAATGGCTTGTTGTTGAACTGAACTTGAGTGAAATTGTGATTTGAATGTCAATGAATCATTTTTCTTAACATTATGCCAACTCGATCCAAGTGCATTTCCTCTAATATATTGGTATAGAGCACGTCTTGAAACGTTCGTAGTTCTTGGGTATACACTACTTATCATTGTTCTGTGTGATATAAATTAGTGAGTTTATAAAGATTGAAATTGTAATCTTAATATTAGTAACGGGTTAATTCAACGATGCGGTTTTAGTCTAATATAAATAAGAAAATAGTTCCGCAACAGATCACTGTATTTATTGTTTATTACTGGTAGATAATTTTGTTGTTTATATTGCTATCCCTCTTTATATATCACTCTAATCTTCTTTTAACACTGTATGTCTTCCACCATCCAAGAACTGCAAATCCCTTTTCTTATTATCACAGTCCAGTCATCTATCCTGTAAGTCGGCCTCTTTTACAATATTTTTTTAGTATGCGCTGCGATAATATCGCAGTGCCCGAAAATTTTGATGAAAAAGAACGAATTTTTCATTTTCTTCTATAACGTTCTCTATGACTCCATGAGACATTCAAGACCATATTCAAGACTATCAGGAACTTGTAAACTTATTTTTTTATCAAATGCTTCCAGTACTGTTACAAATTAAATTAATTACTATTTCATTAGAGTGATGTGAATCTATATATCTATATATATGGGTTTGTGTAGTCATGACATGGTTGTGTGGCTTGCGTGCTTCTAATATTACAGTTTGAAGAAATCCTTATCAATCTCGCTATCCTCCTTTTTTCCAACTACTTTCTCCAACATAACCTTCTTGGCTGCCATGAAGTCTCTCAAACAATCTGTTTCAAAACCTAGTAATTCATCTTGAAACTTCTTTCTTTTCTTACCACGAATACCTATTACAGATGCCATGGTAATGTCTTCATATTCATTGAAGATTTTAATTAAACCAACTTCCTTTCTCTTTTGTCTTGCAATCTTATGTCCTTCTAATAGATCATCTAAGAATTCTTTTTGTGTCTTATCAATACCTGCTAGTTGCTTTGTGGCATCAAGTCGTATCATCTGGCTTACTCTTTCCTCATTAATTTTGGTTGCTGCTGATTTATATTCGGTACTTTGACGAAAATCTATCAATGATGTACCCGTAGATTCTTTAGGAGAATTAGGTGCCGGACTTTCCGAGTTGTAATGTAGAGTAGCCGAAGAGGTTGCTGGAGTACTATCCTTATTATTTTTTTGTTTTTGTCCTGAACCATTTTCTGACTCTAATCTTTTGGCATCCATCATTTCAGCCTTGGTCCTTCTCTTTCTCCTCTTTTTAATGGAAGCTACTTCGAAGGTTCTTGTTTTGAATGTTGTCGGGCTTACATTTCCCGTCTTTCTTGTCACTACAATAGTACCATCAACATCGTTCGCAGCTAAACCCTTCCTCTGTTCTTGACCTTTACTCTTAGATGGAAATTTCATAACATGTTCGTCGTTATCAACAGGATTCAGTATGTTGGCAAGTCTACTACTATGAGTTGTTTGTCTTTGGGAAGTAGGTGATTTTGGTGCGATGGATACAGGTGATCCGGTTTGAATCCTTGTATCTACACTTGATGCCTTTGAAGATGGTGACATAATCATATCGAGTTTGATTTTATTTGATTCTGTATCATTTTTGTCCTTATTCTCTTTCCTTTTCTCCTTTTGAGTCTTCTCTAAGAATTCTCTTCTTTTCTCTTTTTGTTCAAGACCAAATTCGATTTCATCAGGTGTATCTATATCCTCTTCCTCCGGACCTTTATCATTTTCATTCAATCTAATTCTCCAATGAATCTTACCTTCTTTTGATACAGGAGACCCGAATTGTTTTAATGAGTCCTCGATTTCTGAATCTGTCATATTTGTCTCCAAATGTATATATAATAACCATAGTAAGAAATTAACTCTATCCTCAACATTAAATCTAGGTTGATCAGTAATTGTAAATAATGAAATCAAATCAATTCCATCTCTTGAATTATCCCAACTTAAATATTTATCATTGAAAAATCTAGAATTGACTAATGTAACATTATCACATATAGCAAATAATAAATTAATTATATTAGGTACTCCAGTTTTCCATGCATGTCCTGGTTGATAAAGATCCATTATTGAAATAGGATCATTACCTATTGGTAAACCCTTTAAGATAGATTTCAATCTTGGCGTATCCTGCAGTGATTTTGGATCAGAGACACCACGTTGTAACGCTGGAATCGCATGGAATGTTCTTAATTGAGATGTCATTGCAATATAGAAATTGATAGTTGTATTCAATCTACCGATATTAAGTAGGAAACCTAATAGACATGTTGAGAATGCAACTTGTGGATCAGATAATAATTTATCTCTTAGAATTTTGGAAGATTTAGTCGATGTACCTAGACAAAGAATATATAATTGTGAGAATGTCAATTTATCATGTGTCATGAATTTTCTAGCATCATAATCTGCATCAGAAACATTAACGACTTTTTCATTAGGAGTAAATTTCGATTTACTGCCGTCATTACCATTACTGCTTGTAGTAGATGGTGCAGGACTTGATGGAACCAATGAGTTTAAATAAAAGTCCTTGAATACGTTTGTGAATAGGACTCTTTTATCATTGAGTAAAGTTTCTAAAAATGTGAATTGTAAATCTTTACGCGAAAAATAATCACCATCAGCTTTCTTTAAATGTCTATTATATCTTAAGGCACTAATCATTGGACCATATTCTTTATTTAACAGCATGCTTTTATCACTTAAAAATTCTTCATCTTTCTTACCATTGCTATCATTATTGTGATTGGTTGTATCATTTTCATCATTTTCATCTGTATCGTCGTCATCATCACTATTCAATGCAATAGCTATTGAAGATGAAGTTGTATGTTTCTGTACATCGCTGGACTCTGTGGTATCAGTTATATCATTTCCAGCTGAACTTGTATTAGTATCCTGAAACACGTCATGGATTGGGTCATATACTCTACCACCCATTTTATCAAATGCTCAAACTGTGAAAAATTCGTATATTTCAATTAAAGGATGTAATTTTTGCTCTATCTCTCGGATCCTTATTTATCTATAGTTATATATCTTTTTCGAATCGTAATTTACTAACTTAAAGATTGTGTTATTTTGGAAAATTTATATATAAATTATTTATATTTATCTTTTTCTCATAAAGGGTATGTAAAAAGTTGTCAACTTTAATGTTATTTTTCTCTCTCTGTATATTTCTGTCTAACTTTTTCTAACAATGCTCGTTCGCTTCTTCTTCTCTTTGAACGTTTCACATTCGCAAGCAACTTCATTTTTTCTCAGAAAAATTCTTTGTTCAAACTGCATGATCATCACAAGACACACAGTACCTAATGTATAAAACAATATAAAATTGAAAGTCTAAGATAATTCTTTTCACAACTATGTACAATTAGAAGAGTTGTCTTCCAAATAGCAGAGAGGCAAACGAAATAATATTAACTTTTTTTTCTCTCTTTCTTTGATTACATACTTACGTAGTTTACACATTAGTTGTTCTAAGTTCTTAGTCGACTATAACCACGACGTCTGTTATTATTACCATTTGTCGAAACAGTATGTGTTCCGTTCCAATGGTCAAATAACCATGCAATTAATCGTATCACTTGGACTATACTTAATATACTCAATGCAATAAAACATAATTTTTTAAACATTTCTAAATGTCTATCTAATCTGATTGTACGATATTGTATCACAATAAATACACCTAATAGAAATATAATAAAACTGGATAAAGCTGTAAGACACCCGATCACTACTAATTTTGGTCTTATTGAACTTTTCAATTGTTTAAATCTTGTATATACATTTGCACTTACCATTGGGTAAGCTTTGAATGGTCCATTACCGAATACTCTATCTTCTGCTCCATTTACCAATACAGACATCCTATATTTGTTATTTATAGTACTAGTAGATCATATTTAGACAAGAAAACAGAATGCTAGAAATACTCTTTTTCTTTCTTACTCCATATATATATACATATATATACATATACATATATATAAATATACATGAATGACTCTCGAGGTGTCAGAAATACCGATGTCTTATTGGGTCCTCTTAATACTATCGTAAGATAACTTCTACTGTCATTCCTTAATGAATTCCTTATAAAAGAAGGTGCAGATTGTAACCGTTTCAATAGGAAATATCGTTTTTCTCATTAATTGAAGGGCAACCGCGAAACCGAGACAAAATTTATAGTGCAGTTGCTACTGTCATACTAGAGACAAAATTGTATCATACAAAGAGATTTGCACCCTTGAGTAGTTACGAGACACACAACGTAATCTATCATGTCTTTATTTCATAAGCATGATGTCGTACATATAAATAAAGTGAATGAGTAGCTCTGATCATTAGCTTCGAATTCATTTGTTAAGATAAATAAGCTATGTAAATAAATATATATATATATCTATTTATGTATATGACGATTACAATACAATATGCAATGTTTGTTTGTTTCTTAGTTTTGTTGTTTTTATTATGCAAAATCAAGCATTTCAATTGAACTTTGATTATTTTTCTCAACGGCAACAACTAAAAGATTATCTTTAAAGGTAACTGACCAAATTTGTTCTGCGTCTCTTAATAAATTTGAATGAACTAAATTCCCAGTTCTTAAATTATAAATATTAAATTGTCTTTCAGACCCACTTACTAAAATATTATCATCCATATGGAATGTTGTAATAGCACTTAAATTACTATGAAGGTAAGAAAATTTTAATGAATAATCATCTGCATCCCAACCCTTTAATGTACCATCAGCTGCAGCACTAATTAAATATTTATCACTTAATTTTAATAAACCAACTAATGCAGTATGTCCAGATAAAACCTTATAAGATTCTGTTACTCTTGTACAAGTTGTACCTGCACATGTTACAGTTTGTCTAATACCATTTCTCCAAAGATCCTTTAAATCCCAAACTCTTACTGTAGAATCCATACTTGCCGATATACATCTTTGTCTCTTATGATCATATATTGTTGAATAAATTCTATCTGTATGACCTGACAAGATGTAAAGACATTTCATTTGTGCGATATCCCATACCATTAACGTATTATCATATGAACCACTAATGACAATATTACCATAACCGGAGACAGTACGTACAGAAGCAACATGACCCTTAAGGACACCAACGAAATATGGGTTAACATCTGGAGAATCATAAACTATTGGCCATGATGAAGTATCATCATCATCATCGTTATCATTATCTCTATTATATATACTTTTACAAAGTTTCCAAACATGTAAAGTATTATCACGAGAACCTGTCACGATATATTTATTATTTTTATATTCCACAATATCTAAACATCTAACTGTAGAAGTATGTCCTTTAAATACATAAAGACAACAACCTCTTTTAATATCCCATATACGAACACTACGATCTGTTGAACCACTTACAAGAATACCATCACGATCATATTTTAATGCCCATACACCACCTTCATGACCACCTAATTCTAAAAGATATTTTTTCATTTTAGTACTATAGACACGAATCATTTTATCATCTGCACCTGTAATAATATAATCATCAGCAGATTGTAAACAAGTAACAACACTTGTCATATGTCCCTTTAAAGTAGTTCTTTGTGGAATATATTTTGGATCATACCAATGTCTTAAAGTTTTGGTTCTATTAAGGAAATCAGGTTTATAACCATCTTCAAAATTTGATAAATTTTTATATTTTAATTTAATTTCTTCAATATATTGTGGGAAACCTTCATAAGATATAAAATTTTCCGAAATTAATAAATGTTTCCAAATGAATGGTGTTGTTTCAATAATGTGATTCCAATGTGGTGATACTGTTAAACATGATATAATATCAGGGAAATCTAATTTTGATAAAATTTTCAATGCAATTTCAATAGGTAATGTACTTATTAAATCTCTTTTCAAATTATCTCTAATTAATGAATTAATATCTGTTAACTGTGCTCTATTTAATTGTGAAATAAATTGAAATGCTAAACATTGTAAATCCTTTGATGTTTGTTCATTAAGTTTGGATGTTGTATCAGTTGCATTTTTCTTATTTAAGAAATTATTACAACAATACATCATTAATTCATTTATTTTACTTGGTTTAATATCATTATCAAATGATGTTAATGTATTGATTGTATCACCATGTGGAGTTCTATCACCACTTGCAGATGCTACAGGGGAAATAGGTAAAGCTTCATCAACGATCCCGTCTTTAACTTCATCTATTGTTAATAGTTGTTCTTCTGTAGTTGGTGTAATAACAGTTTCTTCTGTCTTTTCTGTTGATGAAACATCTATATTAACTGAGCTCGTTGTATTTGTTTCATCTTGCTCATTATTTATTTTAGATCTCTTAATATCAAATGGAATTCTATCATTTAAATCATCTGAACTCCTTTTCCTTTTCAATATATTATTATTATTATCATTATTATTAATATTGTCAACTATTGAAACCTTTTCTGTACTAGTTTCATTACTAATTTCATTATTAATTTCATCATTTGAATAAATATATGGAGTCGGTATATCCCTGAGTGGATATTTTACAGGTATAGAAGTACTAGGAATAGTCATATTATATTAATACCAAACAGATCTTTTTGTATAACCCCTCTAACAACTTATGAAACAGAGACTTTTTTTTATATTTTCAACAAAAAACTTATATATAGATCTCTCGAAGTCCCTGAACCTATTATGCACTTTTCCAAACTTTTTCTCCCTGGTATATCAAAACTCCCAAACAGTAGTGTAAGGATCCAACCTTCTATATATAATCTATACCCCTTCCAGAAAAATCTATTTATTTGAGTAAGTCCCTTCTCAAAGAAACTTATTGTTACAAAATTAGTTGTCTCATATCATTATGCAAGTATCCAAACATAATTACCGTGCAGACAATTCTTTGTCCAGTTTTCTTACGTTACGTTACTCTCATTATGAAAATTTCTTACAAATGCGAAATATGAAATATAAAATTGTTTGTCTGCTCTCGCACTCTGCGTGCGTATGGCATTTCTCGGGTCGCTTTGCTTCGGTGTGTGTGTGTGTGGGAAATGTGGTGGAACTGTTATTATTATCCCATATACAGTAAATAGCATATGAAGTAGACGAAGATGGTGTTTCGAGTTGGAAGACAGATTAGCAAGGTTGTATGTATTGATGGTATAAGTATATATATGTGTATTGTTTGAGTTTGATGTATGTATCGATGGGAGCCGAGTTGGGAGTCGAGGTGAGTGGTGCGGATGTTGTGCGGCTGTTCTTAGTAAATCGTGTAACAATTTATCATTTGTATAGAGACGCGAAGTATTACGCGTTTTGTAAATATATAATTTTTAATTTCAACACTTTGGAAGAGTAAATAAACAAATAATTGATAGTTTATAAAAACTTACAATTTAGTAACTATTACTCAGAATTAATACCACAGAGGAGTAGATTCGACCAAGAATAATTGTTAACGATGGGACGATTATTAGGATTAGAATTACATAATTTTAAATCTTATAAAGGTACAACAAAGATTGGATTCGGTGAATCTAATTTCACTAGTATTATTGGACCTAATGGTTCAGGTAAAAGTAATATGATGGATGCAATTTCTTTCGTATTAGGTGTTCGTAGTTCTCATTTAAGATCTCATCAATTAAAGGATTTAATCTATAGAGGCCCAATTCAAGATAATTTTATTGTTGATAATGCTTATGTCTGTGCATTTTATAAGAAAGATGATTCAATTGTTGAATTAAGAAGGGATATTAGTGATTTAGGTGAAAGTACATATAGGATTGATGATTCGATTGTTAGTTATAAAGAATATTCACAATGGTTAGAGAATGAAAATATTCTAATTAAAGCTAAAAATTTCTTAGTGTTTCAAGGTGATGTTGAACAAGTTGCTTCACAATCTCCAATGGATCTTTCTAAATTGATTGAAGAAGTATCGGGATCAAATCAATATAAAGAAGAATATGAATTATTAAAGGATGAAGTTAATATGTTAGGTAAAGAAACTGCAAGTGCAATGAAAAATAGTAAAAGAGCAGAAAATGAATTAAAGACACTCGAACAAGGTATTGATCAAGATAATGAATATAAATCAACTGTTAAACAGAAAAAATTATTACAAAAAAATTATTCTTTATGGCAATTATATCATTTAGAACAAACTCGTCAAAAATTTAAACAAAATTTAAAGAAATCAATGGAAAAAATTTCATCTTTACAAAAAAATTTAAAAGATGAACAAAACAATTTAAATAGAGCTAAAAAATTAGTTGCTCGTGATTCTTCAAGTATTACTAAAAATAAAACAACTTTAGAATATATTGAAAGAGATCATGATAAATTAATATCAGAAATGAAATTAGTTCATTTACCACAACAATCAACAAAAAAGAGAATTAATACAATTGAACAAAGAATTGCAACTTTTGAAAAAGAAATTGAAAGACAAAAGTCATATATTGAAAGATATGAAAATCAATTGAAAGTCATCACGAAATCCAAAATGTCATTCCAAGAAGAAATTTTACTAGCAAATAAAAATCAAAATCAATATCAATTATCTAAGGAAGATTTGGTTGAATATGAACAATTAAATAGTAAATATTTAGCTCAAGGTGGTGCACCAATTGAGGAATCCCTAGCTTTACTTAGTAACGATGAATCTGAATTGTCTACTGAATTATCTAGATTTACAAGATTTATGGAATCGACTCGTGAAAGAATTAATAATGAAATTCAAATCAATTTAGAGGATAAGAAAACTGATTTACAAAATTTAACTGTGACATTAAATGAAAAGAATGCTCAACATATTGAAAGAGTCAATGAATTAAAAGATTTACAATCACAGATCGAATCCAATAGTAATAAAGAATATGATTTAAATTATAAATTAAGAGAAACTTTAGTAAGAATAGATGATTTAAGTGCTACCCAAAGAGAATCTTTGAAGGAGAAAAAGACTCGCGAAAATGTAACAACTTTGAAAAGATTCTTCCCAGGTGTCAAAGGTTTAGTACATGATCTATGTCATCCAAAGAAGGATAAATATGGTGTAGCGGTATCAATTGTCCTTGGACGAAATTTCGATTCAATTATTGTTGATTCAAGTGCTACCGCCCAAGAATGTATTTCCTTTTTAAAGAAACAAAGATTAGGTACAGCTTCATTCATCCCTTTAGATACTATTGAATCCGAAATCGCTTCATTACCTGTCTCTGGTAGTAGTGGTTATTTATTAGCCATTAATGCAATTGAATATGAACAACAATATGAAAGAGCAATGCAATACGTTTGTTCAAATACAATTGTTTGTGATACTTTAGATCTTGCTAAGAAATTGAAATGGGAACAAGGTTTCAATGCAAAATTAGTTACTTTAGATGGTTCATATATTCATAGAGCAGGTTTAATAACTGGTGGTACTTCCAAAAATTCAAATAATAGATGGGATAAAGAAGAATTCCAAAGTTTAATGACTTTAAAAGATAAATTATTAATGGAAATTGAAGATCTAACAGCTTCTTCATTATCTGCTTCATTAAAGGCAAGAGATGTTGAAAATTTTATCTCTATCTTGAATTCAGAGATTGCTAATATTCGTATTAATTTGACACAGACAAATAGAGCCATTGATGATATTAAAGTTGAATTAGAGAATCAAAATAGATTGATGGAAGAAGAATATTCTCCAAAGATTAATTCATTAAAGGGTAAGATTACAGAAATTGAAACGAAAATCGCAGGAAAGGAATCAGAAAAGGAGACTTTACAAAATCAAATATACAAACAATTCTGTGATAGAATCGGTTTCACAATTAAAGAATATGAAAGTCATTCTGGTGAATTATTAAGAAAACAAAATAAAGAATTAAAAGAATTGCAAAAACAAATTGTTACTGTCGAAAATAAATTACAATTTGAAGTTGAAAGATTAGCTACTACAGAGAAAAGATTATCAAAGGCGCAAGATGATTTAGAATCTGCTAAATCAGAATTGAAGACTCTTCAAGATGATGAGAAACATGCACATTCAAAGATCGAAAAGAATGAAATTAAAATCAAGGAACAAAATGAAGAAATTAGTAAATTACAAGAGTCGTTACTTGCTAAACAACGTGAATTAGCACTTACTGAGGATCGTGTCAGTGAAATTGAATCACAAATTGAATCACAACAACGTCAAATTGATGAAGTGAATAATGATGGTGAAAAGATTGAATTAGAAAGAGTAGGTATATTACAAAATTGTAAAATATCAGGTATCTCTATTCCAGTACTTTCTGCAACAGATTTAGCCGATTTACCAATTGCTCAAATTGATGATACAACATTTAGTATATCTAAGGAACTTGAAATTGATTACGATGATTTACCTAAGAAATACAAAGAAAAGCAAGGCCAATCAGTTCGTACAGAATTTATCTCAAAGATTAAGGATGCTGATGAAAAATTGAGCGTCTTACAACCTAATGCAAGGGCTTCTGAGAGACATGGTGATGCTATGGAAAGATATAAAGAAATTAATCGAGAAAGAACAGAATTAAAGGAGAAAGAAAACCAAACAATGAGGCGTTTCAGAGAAGTTAAACAAGCAAGAAAAGAGCTGTTTGAGAAGGCATTCGATCATGTTAGTGAACATCTTTCTGGTATATATAGAGAATTAACAAGAAACCCAAATTCTTCTGTTGAATTAAGTGGTGGTAATGCATCGCTAACAGTAGAAAATGAAGATGAACCATTTAATGGTGGTATTAGATATCATGCTACTCCACCATTGAAAAGATTTAAGGATATGGAATATTTATCTGGTGGTGAAAAGACAGTTGCTGCATTAGCTTTATTATTTGCTATAAATTCATATCATCCAAGTCCATTCTTCGTGTTAGATGAAGTTGATGCAGCATTAGATATTACTAATGTTGAAAGAATTGCTATGTACATTAGAAGAAATGGTAACCCAGATTTACAATTCATTGTCATATCGTTAAAGAGTTCGATGTTTGAAAAATCTGATGCTTTAGTTGGTGTCTTTAGACAACCGGATGAAAGTACATCAAAGGCTGTTACTCTTGATCTAACAAGTTACGCTGATTAGAGAACTAAAATAAATTGGTCGTACGGTGTACATGTACAAACTCATCACAGTGGCAAATCTACACGTTTAAAAATCAATAATTACTGAAGCGATGACCAATTTCGAGCGACTTTCGAACGATCGCAGAGTTACTGTCATCGCATCTTACAACGATGATGCTCCACATCCTGCCCATGATTAAATAAGATAATCCTACAAAATCTAGATCTAATTAATTGCCTATAATATGTGTACTATATATATATAAATAATATATAGTGGAAACTACTATAATAAAATAGTTACTAATTCGAAATCATAATATCCATCGTATATACCTTTCGACTAAATCGATTAACTGCGTTATAATTTCCAATTATTACCTTTTCCTGTCGTTACTCAGATATCCTCGCAGTTTTGCTCTTCCATGTTATATTATCCAAAGCCGTTCATTTTGTACGCTTTATTAACTGTAAGCCCTTCCCTTCAAGCTAGCAGGAAAAAAAGAATCATTCGTCATTTCCATTGTATTAAGCCTATACATTATATCCCCTTAATTATGTATATGCAAGATGGAGGGTAGCGATGGGTGTTAAAAGTAGTGATGGAATTTTTCATAAAAAGGGATTAAGATCATTATTTAGAAACAGAATTCATTTTATATATTAAGAAATTACCTGTTTTCCAATTGATTAATTTCATAATTAATTTTACCTTTTTAACTATAGAACACTAAAAGAACGTGATTCGAAAGGTTTACATACATACTAGAATACGTTAAATTACATTGCGTCAATAATAATTTTTGCTATACAAGATCAGTAAGTGACTCAGTAAATAAAAGGTAACATTTTTTAACATTATACCTTTTGCAATTACTTCAACACTTAGTTAATAAAAATATCTTGCTATTCGATTTATTACCTTTTCATACATTTATCTGAGCAAACATTTTTTATTTTATACCCCCAGAGTTCAGAAGTATTTAAACTCATCGTTACAATAATTTCCAATCTTAATCCAATATAATTCTTTAATATATTTATTACCAAAATGTCAAACGATAATTTACAAGCACCTATCCCAATTAAGAGGAATAAAGTTATGTCTCACTTAAATTTAAGAGAATTAGCAATTAAAAGATCTACAGAAGAAAGAAAGGGGAGAGTCCCCAATATTAAATCTCCTGATAGATTGTCATTATTAAGTAGAAGTCCATTAAGAGCAAGATCAGCTACGCCTACAGGATGGAAATCTCCAAGTGAATTCAGAACAGATATGATCATTGAAGAAAGATTAAAACATTATAATTTAGATTATCCTGAAGATTTTCAAACTTATAAAAAAGTACTTTATGATCCAGAATCTAAATGGTTTAGTAGGAATATTAAACCAAAATTTAGAGCTGCTGAAAATTTACCTTATGATACAGAGACTCATCAAGAACAAGCTAAATATCTTTGTCATGTATTGGTGAATTTATATATCGCAATTTGTTCATTAGATATCGAAGGCTCAATATCAATTTCAAATAAGGATTTAGGTGAGTTAAAGTCACAGATTGATGATTTAGCTTTAAAGACAGATATGTTTAAAATTGCAAGAGAAGATACACCAATTGGTTATGAAAGTGTCGATGAAGATGAATTATATAACGAAAATGATTATGTTAACTCAGTGGGACCAGATGTACATTCTACTGGTAAAATTACAACTAAATCATCAAGTATTATTAATGTTAACCATTGGACAAATGAATTACAAAATTGTTTGATATTTGATATTCCATTATCTTTAAGAAAATCATTAGCAACTATTTATTATTATCTGACCTTAGTTAAGGGACAAAAAATTTCAAGAGATTTACATATTGACACCTTCCAGATCCTAGTAGATACATTAGATGAAGGCGAAGATTTTACACAACTACTAAAAGAGAGAGGACTTGTGCTAGACCATAAACCTTTATTTGAATTTTTCTGTTCATTTTTACCTTACCCAGACACCGATTATACCCGCTACGATTTATCTTTAAAGGAAGATGCTAATCTTTTCAGATCATTATTAAAATTAGCAACTCATGCTAGACCATTCTTTGATGAAAACGATGAATCAATTGTAAAGGGATCAATGGATATTTTATTATCAAGTTTCTCCCCAGCAACTTTATCCACAATTTTACCTATCATGGCGTCATTTATTCCATGTCATTACCACAAATCATCAAGTGTGCTCGATTATTTCCCATTCTGTTTCTCATTATGGACCTCAGTTAATGCAAATGTGGTGGTTGATACAAATATGTTTGAATTTGTTGGTCATATCGCTGAAGATATCCATTCAAAATTATTATTACATGGTGATTCATTCCTAGTTGACACAGGTATCAAATTAGGTAAATTTGGTATCTTTACAGAGGATCAAACAACTTTCCTATTTAACAGATTACAAGGTCATTTAAGGACCAATGCACAAGTACATTCATATTCAAAAATGTTAAAACCTTTTATTTATAGCATCGTATGTGGCAAGGAACAAAATATTGCATTTTTCGATAAATTACATGCATTAATGAGATCTTTAGAAACTTATATATATCCATCAAATATGGGTGTGTGGACCAAACCAATTGCTAAATTTATTCATACATTTATTAAAATGTATCATGGAAGAGTTCAACTGGAGAAAAGAATAGATCCAAATAACAACGGTAATAGATGTTTAACTACAGAATGTAATTCCAAAATTGTTGATACCTTCTTAGATACTTTAAGAATTGGTGCACAAAATAAGAATGGTGATATTGCTAATTATTATATTTCCTGTTTTGCCTACTTGTTAGATTTAGAATCCACAAACCGTCATTTAATCTTTGATAGAGTATTGGAAGATATGTACGATGCTCTTTCTGGTGAATACATTGAATCTAAACATAGAACATTCTCAGCATTTAAAGAATTTACTAGAGTCGTTAGATTTATGACTGTCGATAAATTATACCGTGTTCATATTACAAATATTTTAACGATGTTAATAGATAAAATGGATTCCAATGATATCATTTTAAGTAATACTGTCATAAATATTGTTGTATCCATTGTTTCATTCACTCCATTCAAATCGTTAGTTAGGGATGACGAATATTTAACGTTCCAATCAGATACAATCCCATTTATACAACAACATTACATATATTTGAAGGAGGGAAATAAAGAACCTTTTGTGTATGATCCAGAGTTATTGGAAAGAACTTTCAGAGCTTCTACTACAGAATTTAAAAATATTATATTACAATTCATTGATAAGATTTTCCAATTGGTCGATGATGAATTAACAGAAAATTTTGTTACGAAACTGATTCAAACGTCATTAATCCTACTTGAAAGTTTAGATAAGAAACATTTAGATTATTTTGCTGATATGTTCGTTAAACAATTTTGGGACAATGATGCGTTCAAAAGTGAATCACCTTACTATGCAATCGTGACAGCACCAATGGCTGCATTAGTTAGAAGAAAACCAGAATTAATACCATCTCTAATTGAAATGTTGATGATTAATATTAAGAGTCAAGTGGAAAGAGGTGGTGGTTCTGTCAGAGATGCAACACTACAAGGTAGAGATATCAAGTTAGCACTATATTTGTTTACATTTAATGAAGTTCTAAGATTTAGTTACAGTGCATTGATTCCATATAAGGAGAAATTACAGGATTTTATCAAGTACCTAATTGAAAACATTTCAAACCCAGTTTTGGATAATGTTACAACAATTGCAATTAACGATATACTGAGCTCCTTAACATCCACTGAAATAATTGGTCAAGAAATGTTCTCTAAGGATTGCCCGATACCTGATGATGAAAGATGGGGTGGTTTCCAATTTGACTCAAGAAAATTTGATGCAAAAAATTTGGACTTTAAATGGCATATTCCTAGTGAAGAAGAAGTTCATATGACATATGAGCTGTTTGATTGGAGTACAAATTATGCTATTGGTAAGATTGAAGAAATCATGCTAGTCAAACCGATTACAACCAAAACTAACGACGCATTACAAAAGTATATTTTATTATTAGGTTACGGTCTTTCTGGTGCCAGTTTAGTATTTGATGCGGACTTTAACAAAAACGTTCATGGATCTAAATTCGGTGAACCAGAATCCTATAAAGAAAAGTTATTACTATTGAAGTATATGAGAGAGAAGAAATATGATACTCAGGACTTAAATATAGATATTGAACAAATTAATTTAGGAAAAGATGACGAAGAATCATCCTCAGCTTCAGATTCCGGGGATAATGTCAGTATGATGGATTCGAGTTCAGATATCGTTGTAGTTAATGATGATATTCCAGATGAATTATATGCAATTGACGAAACTCTGTCTGAAGTTCCATCTGCAGTTTGTACACCTGTTCCAGGTCAAGTAGCACCTAATTCATCTTTGAATGGTAGTCTAGCATTTAGGGATTTAGACATTTACAGATGTAATTATTACTTTGGTTCTACAGTTGAAGAAAAGTTCGAGAATCCATTATATTTTGAATTCCATAAAGTTAGATCCAAGATAGGTTTATTTTATCACAAATTATCACAATATTTTAGTGAGAATTTCGAAAACAGTACAAATGCTTACGATGTTTTATTACATGGTATAACAATTTGGTTCACAGATATTGGTCACGGTAGATTCTATTCAGATACAGCAACCACAATGATTGATGCTGAATTTATTGAAAATTTACAATCATTATCACATTTAGATGAACCATATACCAGAGTCTGTTTAGCTTCTAAGATTAACAGTTATCATCAAGATCGTGTTATTATGCACAGTACAAACAGATATCCATCAAAATTAGAAGTACAATTATTAAGAGATTTGGTCAAATTATCTACATCAATTTATCCAGATATTCAACGTGACGCACAAAGTTCGCTGATTTCATGTATGAAACAATTGATTGGATCTTATTCAATTATCTCAAAACAAGTCACTGATATCTTAAAAGATTCATTATCTAATAATGCGAACAAGAAGGTTGATGCCTGTTTGAAAGTATGTCGTTCTAGAAAGATTATTTCTAAAGTTATAAAAGATTACAATTCACTTGGTTCATTTGTGTCCTTAATTTTACAGTGTTGTAATATTAGTGAATTTAATATAGATGTCCATGCTGATAACATTCTTAACGAGATTTTAGTGGGTATACGTATTCCACCAAGTGTCTGTTTATATGACCACAGGATGTATGAATCCATTGCCCCACCTGATCCATCTATTAAACTTCAAATTGAAGCTGTCCGTAACGCCAAGGATAACAAGAGAAAAGTCTATTTGAAATTGTTATCAGCACTTAATACAGATATTGTCAATGAATTAAACGAAAATAAATATGGTTGGAGGACTCAAATATTCTTGATACGTATGGTTTCAAAGATTCAATCTAGTTTAGAAATTCCAACAGAAGCTAAAAGTTTAGAAGCAATTTTCAGTCAAAGTTATTCAAATCATCCAAAATTGATCCATTTGGTAATCAAATCGTTACTTTCTCTAAGTAACAAGATTTTATCGTTTTCAGATTACAATCATGAAATTATCAATTCTGTTGATGAATTATTTGACCCTGCAACTGTCTTGAGCATACCAACCTCAGGTCCAAATTTTGAAGAGGATTTTAAATCTGAGATGAATAATTTCACAAAACCTAATTTCTTCATTGATTCAAAAGCATATAAAGGGTGGTTATGTTGGGGTGAACAGATGAAGGTTATCACAAATAAGATGTTCGAAATAAACTTAACCAACGATGAAGAAGAAGTATTTAGAAAGTTTGGTTCATTAATCACAAGAGACTACTTAGAAAATATGATAACAGCACTGATTAAGGATAATGAAACTAGAGTTGTATTCAGTAGTAGTGAAGTTTCCTACTTTGTGGTATTGATTATTTTAATTTCGAAAGGTTATACAAATTTAACTTTTGAAGATATGTTTGAGATGTGTAAATCATTTTATGTCGTTACCGATAAAGCTTCTATGATTATTAGTGTTGAAATGGTTGGTGCTATGATGTATGCTACCAAATATATTACAAAGGAAGAGATTGAAAAACAAGAAGAATTTTTGGATGGATTTATCTCCCAATGTATCAATGAAGAATTAAATCAAGATGCATTTGATATTTGGAGCACATTATGTTGGTGGTTACCATGTGTTATTGATGTTAGAAGAACTCCAACTTTTATTAAATATTTTGCTACTATCGGTAAATGGTTAAATGTTGATTCAGATAGAGTTAATGATCAATGTTCTAGATTAATAATGTTAAGAAATGTATTGACTAGTTTAGAATATAGAACGTTTGAGATTCAACCAATCTTAGATAAATTAATCTTTGATCATCCGTATGTTAAAGTACGTGAAGCAACAGCTCGTTTATTTACAACTTTGATACAAAATGATTGTTATCCATCAATGAGAGATTCACAAGATGTTTTAAATGAAAATAATTCTGAAGATGGACTTGGTTTACCATTAAAGACAATGTCACAGAGAATGGATGTTGTAATCAAATCAAATTTTGCTGAAATAATTGAAGAATATCGTAAAGTAATTCTATTATCACCTCAAGATATTATTAAGACAAGATATTTCTATTTATCATCATTTATGTTTTATTGGATTAGAGAAATGGTTAAGGGACCAAATAGAATTTTGTTGATTCCTTATATTGCAGGATATGTGATTCCATTTTTACGTATATTATTAAGTCAAAAGGATGTTTGTAAATTAGGTGGTATTGATCCAGGTAAAGTTATATTAAGTTTAGGTTCCATGACAATAAGGAAAAATTATATTAAAGAATTAATTACTTTATTGACTAGATCTACAACAAGTCATGTTGCATTAGAGATTCCACCATCATCATATTTAATTAGAGTTCAATTAGTATTTGTTGAATTTTTATTTTCGAATCTTTTATTACAATTAACTGAAGATGATAAGAATCATATTTATGATTTCTTAATTACACAATTACATAATCCAAATTTTATGGAAGTTAGAGTACAAGCAGCTGCAGTATTATCAGATATTGTTCATAATATGGGAGCAACAGAAAGGATACAAATATTATGTTCAAAATTTGATAAAACTTTACAAAAATATCCATGGCAAGAAAGGAAAAATTTATCCAAGACAAATATTGAAGTTCATGCATGTTTATTAGGTTTAGGTGCAATTATTAATGCATTCCCATATGTATTCCCATTACCTGAATGGATACCTAGACAATTATCTATTGTTTCTGCATGGGCACGCACTAATGGTATGTGTGGTACAGCTGCAAAGGATACAATTAATAAATTTAAAAAAGTTAGAGCAGATACATGGAAATTTGATAGAGCATCATTTACTTCAGATGAATTAGAGGATTTAGAAGGTGTATTATGGCGTAGTTATTATGCATAGATTAAATATAACATATTTATATAAGACGAGATGTGTGCACATGGTTAAAATTACTAAATTCATACATTATAAGAGATGATTCTTATCTGTAATGAAAATCATCATATATGAATTATGTAAGTTTCCCTGTCCCTGTCTGTTCTTATTGATGAGATTTATAGAAGCAATGCAAAGACTGCTTTCTATTTCCCGTTTCCGAATCTTAATCCGATTCCTCGGAATCGCAGCAATTACCAGAGAAAGAAACGCACAACCAACAATAACAAAAACTGTGCTAGTTGAGAGAAAGAGAGAACCAGCGAACAGACGCAACAGAAATTTATTATTTTGTGTGTAAGTTTCATATCACTTCATCCTTGCTTGAGAAAGGGAGGGAGACAGAAGGAGATGTAATACAGCAAGGAACATGTACTATTATGTTTCAATAATTAGATATTAAGATATAATGTGTGTTGTATATATTACTTAGTTCTTGAAATTTTATGTTTCTATATAGGTACTTAGCTTCTTTTTGGTCTATTAGAAAGAAAGTCGAACTTCAAAGTGAGAGAGAAAAAGTAATAAAAAAAAAAGGAAAAAGTTAAAAAATTAAGAAAATTAACAACTGTCGTTATAAGTAACTACTACTATAGAAAGAAGAAGTATTTTACGTTTGGGAAATCTTTAAATATATACAATAAACTACTACTAAGATAACATTAAATTAGTTCAAATATGTCAGGCAATGCAAAAAATTATGATTCTATTATGAAGATCCTTTTAATTGGTGATTCAGGTGTTGGTAAATCATGTCTTTTAGTACGTTTTGTTGAAGATAAATTTAGTCCCTCTTTTATTACAACAATTGGTATTGATTTTAAGATTAAAACAGTTGATATTAATGGTAAAAAAGTTAAATTACAATTATGGGATACAGCTGGACAAGAAAGATTTAGAACAATTACAACAGCATATTATCGTGGTGCAATGGGTATTATTTTAGTTTATGATGTTACAGATGAACGTACATTTAAAAATATTAAAACATGGTTTAATACAGTTAGTGAACATGCCAATGATGATGCACAATTATTATTAGTTGGTAATAAATCTGATATGGATACAAGAGTTGTAACGACAGAACAAGGTGAAACTTTAGCTAAAGAATTAGGTATACCATTTGTTGAATCGAGTGCTAAAGATGATAGTAATGTTGATGATATCTTTTTCACTTTAGCTAAATTAATTCAAGAGAAAGTAGATAGTAATCAAGTTAGTGGTAATGAAAATGGTAGAGATGGTATTAATATTAATACAAGTAATAATAATAGTAATAATAAATCAGGTTGTTGTTAAATTGAATTAAATTAAATTAAAAAAAAAAGAAAAGAAACAAGATTTAAAGAAAGAGTATATTACCATCTATTTTATCTAACTAATTAACTATCTATCTAACTGAAATTGTAAAAAAAACAACTATATATATATATTAAAATAAACCAATAACCCAATGAAAAGGAATGTAAGACATTAACATTATTTTTTTATATGATATAACGATCTGTAATTACCCCCCTTTTCATATTTAAGTATGAACTATATCTATGAATTAAAGAAATTATCATTATTATTTAAAAGTTATATTTATCAAGACAATTTATTCCTCTAGTGAGAGATATGATGTACAAGTAATATTAAAATTACAGCCTCTCACATTAAAATACCAATATGACCAACTGTACAAGAGTAAAATAAGAAAAGATAGATATTTATAATCGAAATTATGTCAATCTAGTAGAATCTGTTTTTTCTTTCTATACATATAATATGACATACTATAAGACAGATGGAAAAAGAAACGATTAGAAAGAATAATCTTCTTAGTTACCTACGTAATGAACTACGAAGCTAGTTCTATTAATGTTAATACTAATTAATATATGCATATATGTACATTTCCTAATTAAGTTCAACCCAATATATATATAAGTATAAATCTAATACGCTTGTATTTGATTCCTTCTATGTGTGTGCATCAGAAAAAGAAGTTAAAAACGTGCCATAAGTTATTGTCTTAAATGGTACATATGTCTTGATATTTCAATCGATTGTTATTATTCACAATAACAATAATAATATCTGATCAGTTGTTGTTAATTGTACAACTACTTCTGTGTGCACCTGACCCACAATACTGCACTCACAATCTTTATGAGACGATTTTCTTAACAAATTTTGCATTTTGTTTTTCTTGTTGCGCGTTGTCTCCCGCCCGCCCCCGCGCGCGTGGGGACAGAAAAGACGTGAAAAAGAAGGCACAACAACAGCGGGCGTGGCTTCTCTCTTCGGTCTGTTTGTCGCGATTTCAGTGTTGGATTCGATATTTCAATTTTCGTATTGACTGATTTTTTCGCTTGTTGCGGCCAATTGTTCATCGTTGGTTTCCGCTCTGGTTTATAGTATGTAGCTAGCTTATATGCACAATTAGGGAAGGTTTGATTAACTCATATTGGAAAATTATATCATAATCGCACATTTTAACTATTGTTTAAACATTTCTCTAATATATACATATATATATATATTTCTCAAAATAGACAACGTATCTCATTATCTCCCTTTCGATTGTTCGATCTTTCTTTATTTATTAAAAACCTTTGAACATTCTTTACTTCTGTTTTTTTCTTCTTCTTCAAGTTATATAAAAGAGACAAAGAGAGATTGTATTTATATTCTAGAAAGAAAGCAACAAGTTATTTCGTTTATTTGTTTGTTGTTTCCTCCAACTATACTATATTCCCCCTTTATCTAATAAACTAATATCAATACCTGTAATACAAATATGTTATTTGGTGTTAAATTAGCTAATGATATGTATCCTCCATGGAAGGATTCATATATTAATTATGATAATTTAAAAAATTTATTAAAAGAAAATGAAATCACTGATTTAAATTGGACAGAAAAGGATGAATCAAAATTTGTTGAATTATTAGATAAAGAATTAGAAAAAGTTTATACATTTCAAATTTCAAAATATAATAATTTATTAGATAAATTAATTAATTTAGAGAAACAAACTTCAACTGAATCAAAAATTAAAACAATTGATCCAGAAAATTTTCAAAGAATTTTAGAAGATTCTTTAACTGAAGCGCAAGAATTAGATAATTTTTCAAGATTAAATTTTACTGGTTTTATTAAAATTGTTAAAAAACATGATAAATTACATCCAAATTATCCCTCTGTTAAATCTTTATTAGAAGTTAGATTAAAAGAATTACCTTTCCATTCAGAAGAATATTCTCCTTTATTATATCGTATCTCTTATCTTTATAATATTTTAAGAGGTAACTTCAGTACTATTTCACAATCTTTAGCAAGTAATTCAAAATTATCAAATGTAGCATCTGTTGAACAATCATCAAATACAGAATATAAAATTTATAAATTTTGGATTCATAAAGATAATTTAATGGAAGTTAAAACAAGAATCTTACGTCATTTACCTGTTTTAGTTTATGCTCAAACACCAAATGAAAATGATGATTTAATTGATAAATTCGAATCAGATATTTTAGATAATGATGTAGGTGGTATTCAATCAAATTCAACTTCAAGTCCACCAACAAGTGATAGAAAATTAAATCATCATAATAATTTTAATTCTTTAGATCCAATGATTACTACTTTATATTTCGATAATGAATTTTTCGAATTATATAATAATAAATTATTGAAAAATTCATCTGCTCCAACTTTAAGATTAAGATGGACTGGTAAATTAGTTGATAAACCAGATTTATTCATGGAAAGAAAAATGATTGTTGATGGTAATTATGGTTCAACTACAACAACTACTGATAAAAATGGTATCAGTTCAAGTATTACTAATCGTCAATCATCTTCAAATAATAACAACAATATTAATAATATCGATGGGACATTTGAATTAGCACATTTTGAAGAATTAAGATTGAAAATGAAACAAAAATATTTAAATGGGTTCATATTTGATGGTGATAAAAAATATGAAGAATCTGTTTTAAGAAGAATGAAAGAAAGTGGTTCTCCAGATTCAACTATTGTTAAGACAAAATCAGATTTTGAAATTATGCAAAAATTCATTATGGAAGAACAATTACAACCTGTTATGAGAACAATGTATACAAGAACTGCTTTCCAAATTCCTGGTGATGATAGAATTAGAATCACTATTGATTCAGATATTTTATACATTAGAGAAGATGCTTTCGATAAATCAAGACCAATTAGAGATCCAACAAGTTGGCATAGAACTGATATCGATGCAGATGTTTCAAATCCAATGAGATTCTTAAGATCTGGTGAATATGCTAAATTTCCTTATTCTGTAATGGAAATTAAAGTTAAAGAAATTAATTCAGAACAAACTACTTTCTCACAAAAAAATTCTTCAACTATAATGTCAATGGATAAATTACCAAGAAAACATGGTCAATGGTTATCAGAATTAACTAATTCTCATTTAGTTAAAGAAATTCCAAAATTTTCAACTTTTATTCAAGGTATCGCAACTTTATTTGGTGAAGATGATAAATTAGATATTTTACCATTTTGGTTACCTGAATTAGAAAATGATATTAGAAGAAATCCAAAACAAGCTTATGAAGAAGAAGAATTAAAATTAAAGAAACAGAAAGAAATTCAGAAAAGAATTGATGGAATGAGAAGATTGTCAAAGATTCAAAAACAACCACCTTCTTTAAATGAATTGGATATTGACATAACAAATCAATCAAATGATCATACTGTTACTAATAACATTGATAGTAATAATGCTACTTCTTACGAAGCTGATCTAGAAGATTATGAATCATCTGAAGAAGAAGATAATAATAATAATAATCCAAGTGGTAGAAGAACACAATTAAAGAAAGGTATAAGAAGAAAACCAAAGAAGAAGCAGACTACTGAAGCCATCTTCTTAAATATCTTAGCAGGTAGAGAATCTAAATTAACTGGTTTCGATTCAGAAGAAGAAGAAATTGAATTACCTGCCGGTGTTAGAAAACCAACAAGTTATATTAAGAATGCAGGACCTGTTAAAGTTGAAGCTAAAGTTTGGTTAGCTAATGAACGTACTTTCAATAGATGGTTAAAAGTTACTACTTTATTAAGTGTCTTAACATTCTCTATTTATAATTCTGTTAGAAAATCTGCTTTCCCACATTTAGCTAATACTTTAGCCTACATTTATTTCGCACTGACAATATTCTGTGGTTTATGGTCTTATAAAACCTATATAGATAGATTAAAGGTTATCAAGGAAAGAAGTGGGAAGCATTTAGATGCACCATTAGGTCCAATGATTGTAGCTATTGTTTTGGCATTTACATTAATTGTTAACTTTTTAGTAGCATTTAGAGAAGCTGCAACAAGACAAAATAAAAGTTTCACAACTTCAGGTATTAATCAAACATCAATGGGAGTATCAGATACTTTAAAACCATTACAAAATTTCATTTTCTGGTTGGTTAACGCCGATAAATAATATCGTAAGATAATATAATATATACATTTTCATAATATCAGTAAATCCAAAAAATAATAAAACATTTATAATATTCATTTAAAATCAATCATTTTACATTATATATATTTATTGAATAATAACTGATTACAAAAATAGAAATATAACTATTGGACGTTTGGTGATAATAGAATGGATACGAATTAACCTCGAATATATCTAGCAAAGAGTGTTGTAAGCAAAACAACTACTAAAAGGATTCCATAAACTGGGATTGCAATAACTTCAAAGTTGGCAGTGACGTTTCATTAGCTGCAGAACTATTCTTTAACAGAGACAACAAATTATAAATCTTTTTCATCTGGTTCACCTCGAGAGTATCGAGGTGGCTATCATTAGGAATATTCCCTGCTCGATTCGTGCAGCGATTTCTACTATTTGCCAGTTGGTCGGATATTATATAAGCATTTTCAATAACTGCCCTTGGTAATACCTCACGAGCAATTCTCAATGTGCTGTGCTCTATAATAGATGAAGAATCTTCTATACTATATGACATTTGTAATTTATCATCTACGACGTCAGTTTTCATGTGTAGATGTGTCACAGATGGTCTATTTATTAATATTTTAGGGATATCTAAGAAATGGGTGGAGATGAATGCAACACAGTTTGTATTTAGCACGTATTCGGTAACAGCTAAGGATACAGCCAGGCCATCATTTATACTTGAGTTCCTTCCTAGTTCATCTAGAATAAGTAAAGTATTTTCAGAGAGACTACCCAAGCAGTGAGAAATTTCCTTCATTTCAAACATAAAATTTGACGAACTTAATTCTAGTGAATCGTTACATAGTCTAGCATGAAGGTTCTTGAATATAGGCATAACAGCAGATTTTGCTGGAATTGGGCATCCTATTTGAAACATAATACTCAATAATGCAACTTGTTTCAAATACACTGATTTACCACTCATATTACAACCAGTGATTATCTGTAGATTAGAACTACCTTGGATATTTCTAATGTCATTAGAAACAAAGTGATCAAGGGTAGAATCTAACACAGGGTGTCGAGCCTGCTCGATTTGAATATTACAACCAATCTCAGGATAGCAGTACTGATGTTTTACAGTATTTGTAGTGAACGAACAAATTAAATCCAGTAGAGATATAGCTTCAGATACCATAAATAAATTTGAGATATACACTGTAATTTCGACGAGTAATGTGTGTACAGATTTTTCGCTTAATAAACATATTTCGGTTATTATATCCTTTAGTCGCGCATTATACTTGATTAATTTCATCGTATGGCATTCGATCCATTTCCCTTTTACAACTTTGTTAATTAATTTGTCAGGTAATTTATTAGGATCATTCCAAGAGTTTTTTGAAATCCTAATTACAAATCCTCTTGTTGCATCCAATGTGTGATCTACTGGGAAATCCAAATCTTCAGATATCTCATCTACTTCCTCCTCAACCTGACTTAATATGGTCTCGTATATTCCCCTCGCAGCTTCCAATAAACCATTGCTTCCATTCTTCACAGCGTATATTTTCTGGTTCTGGAGGTTAATGTTTGTGGATGCCCACCCACAATCCTCGTTAATTACTTCATCGATTTTAATTTGGCATAAAGAAATTTCAGGAGAACTTATAACTCTTTTTATTTCTTTCAATAGAGAACTTTGAATATCAACTGGCTCTAGTACTCTATCAACTCTCTGGATTAAACTAATTGTATGTTTTAATAGTAGAACATAATTAATTTTTCGGTCAGCACGAATTGTGGAGCTGTCAACATGGAGTAGTTTTGAAAATAGTTTATCCATATCATGAGAATGCTTGAGATTGGAAATAATGTTTTCTAACAGACCATCACTATCTAAGATCTCCTGTACAGCCTCAATTCTTCTAGATATACTTTCCTTATCTGTCAAAGGTTGTAGAATATTGTTTCTTAGTAACCTTCTCCCCATGCTGGTTGATGTTGAATCTAAAAACTTCAGTAGTGAAAGTTTATTTTTTTCTATATTATTTTCCACTAATTCCAAATTTTTGATTGTTAACGCATCTATTAACATTGAGTCAGTTGGACCTTCGAATTTTACTCTTAGATTCTTAAATTTATAAGGAAACCCTCTTTTATTTAAGTTTTCAAGGCTTTTCATAAATGCAAATGCACCGGCAACAGCACTCAAACCAAATGTGTTTTCAACAAAATTACTGTTATGCAAGTTACGGTCATCATTGTTTTCAATTTGAAATGTATTGATGTTTCTAAGACCTTCTCGATCATCGAATAATTTGAGTGGTATACTAGTTATTTTAGCAGCTTCCGGAACATTGTATTTTATAACAGAGACAAGTTTGGAGTCAGTTTGTCCGGTCGAAGTTGTTGGTATAACTATTTCAGTGGGGTTGTAAATTTGTAATTTATGAATTACACGGATGTATATTTGTGAATCAATAAACTCTGAAAACGTAAGGGTACCTAAGTTAAAGTTTATAGCACATATGCCTACCTTTGTCTCTGTTGCACTTTTATTTTCAAAAATAGAACATATAATCTTCTCGGGTTGATTATCTAATATTTCCGCTACATTTTGGACCGTCCCTATTCTGGTACGTTTACTTGCGTTCCTTGTAACAGTTGTTTGAAATAATTGTCTATAAGAAGTTTCTAGTTGTGTAGGAATTTGAGAGTGTACGGTGATATTTGTTTCATGCCTTTTATTTCTGTTTTGTTTCTGTTTGTTTGTTGTGCAGTTTTTAGAATAGCTCGTTCGATGTATTGAATTGTTCTCAGAAGATTGTTCAAAGAAATTTTGGTTTATAAAACTTGAAAGGTTATGGTCTTTCATTTCTTTCCTTATGTTGGTAGTGTTACTTTGCAAATAGATAATGGCGGCTAATTTTTCCGATAAGTTTGTTTATGAGATATGGTTATTGCTAAATAATCGAGGGTATATGTGAAACCGAAATACAAATTATGTTTCTATTTGTTTAATTGGGGCTCAATATTGTATTCTATGTTAAAATATATATATATTTACAATTACTTGTATTGTCAGATGTGAATAATTGGTGGTGATCCCCTAAGTCAGGAATAACTTATACCGATTGTCGTAAGTGGAGGACCATGTTTCCTTTTTCAACATTATTGTCGTCCGCCGCTTGCCGCTCGCTTTGATAATTGAGGAACAAATTATTCTAACACCCGCCAGCAATAGATCATGGAATAGTCTCGTTTGCCCTTTCATCAATATGAAACCCATTGGAATTGATTTATTAGGTTTAGATGATATGCTCGCATAAAGAAACTACTGTATATTCAGTCTTAGCTTCCTAATTTTTACATTTCGTTTATTATATATAAATATAGATTGAAATAATTTAAGTTCGCGGTGGTCAAACTATGTTAATGAAAATTAGAAGTACGAAGTTAGGAAAACCAAATGGATTATTACTATGAATTACACAAACAACGTAATGTACCTAAGTTGACTTGTACTTTGAACATGTTTTATTAGTATTCATGGTACTTAATTTATGTAAGAATTACAAGGAAGTGCTGATACCAGATATTATAAAAGTGAAAGTGGTATAATATACGGATTCTAAATCCGATAATGGGGAATACAGGTGGTATGGTGGTCATTCGTAACAGTTAGCTAGCTTCCATGTCTTTCAATGTTAATAGGAAGGCAGAATACCCTGAAGATCGGACAGAACTGTGGAAAGATTGGCTTAATTAGTGGGAATATTCCAGAGTGAGAAATCGTAATTCTAATTTCAATTCCTACTTTATTTATAGTTATGGTTGTAACCTATTAAATGGGTAACATATTATTAATATACTAGATTACCAGTAGTTAATATTCTTCCATTTTACGAATTAAGTTACTATTGGATCGTCGTGTTTTTGTTATTCTTTTCTTTTGAGTTCAAAAATAAAATAAAATTCGATTATCTAGGATGCAAATTTTTCATTTCATAGCACCTTTATATATTTTCTGCAAAAGGCCTCATCGGATTCCATACTGGAAAGATATTCAGGAAATTTCTGATTAGTTCAAAAAGTTAACTCACCAACAAATAATATCCCATACACATCTAGAATAAAATAGCAAAAAAAAATAGAACGTGGTACGTCAGTTTCGAACCCCAGATTACCTCAGGTATCAATATATAAAAAGAAACGACCTCAGTGAGGATTGAACTCACGATCTTGCGATTAACAGTCGCACGCCTTAACCAGCTTGGCCATGAAGTCATTATGATTTCACCGAAAAATCCTGTCATATTTAAGAGCTTGTTGATCACGTGACTTTTTTACTATTATGTCAGAATACCCCTAGTTATAGATGATCAATCTAATGATATTGGGTATATAAGAGAATGAAATTTGTGTAGGCCATTTAAACTATCGTTTCTAATACTGATATTAATCAAGAATGAAAAGAAAGGTCAGATTAAGCTTCAGACGACGCTCTTGATATTGTATATAAGTAGGGTTGTCAATGTCAGTAATACAAAGTCTCCAAGAACTGTCCAATTACTTTAATGAAAATAAAGCTATCCAGTTATTATACTCCTAATTTGAAATATTAATTAAAATTCATAGCGACATCTGATTAACGATTATGCAAGGTCAGTTTTTATCGTGTACCATTAATGTATATGCTGTTTCTTGTCTGTTGTTATTTAAAACGTTACAGGTTACAGATTTTTCCAACTGCCAATGGGTATTATTGTATCTATGTGTTGTTTCGTTAATAAAAGGGATCTAAACGTCTTTTCCTCAATATATCCAATGATTTTACCCATTCAAATAACATATTTGAGCACACGTAGCTAAAACAAATCACTAGCTTGTATATTGACTAATATTTAGTATAATATCTTAATATGGACTATATCGGTTACTCTTGAAAATTAATCGAATTATTAGATTCGATTAATTAAGAAATATTGTATAGAATATTATTGTAAATTCATTTTATTATTAGATTCCATTTCTTTAAAAATAGTGTACAAAGTATTATTTTATTAAATCAACGTATATTCGTCTGATCTTTTTGGTATACAAATTATAAAAATATTTTACAAATAATTTAGAGAAATGTAATATTTCAAATATGAAATTTCATTCTCTTTATATATTATTGGATTCACAATTTCGTGATTACAAATCTCCAATACTAGCATTGTAGAAATTATGCATGATTCCAAATTACGTTTTTCTTTCTAATTTAGATTATTAAATATTGAACATTATTAATTTTATTGTTTATTTACTTGTAATTCTTTTATCTTGTTAATTTCGACAAATATATTGTTTAGTTCGAACAAAATATATTTGCCCCATCCTTTTCATATACAAAATATAAAACATGTTTCAAATAATTTAGATAAATATGACATTTTAAATATGAAATATACTTCTCTATATATATTACCAGATTCAAAATTTAGTGAATTCAAATCTCTAATACTAGTACTGTAGAAATTATACAGGTTGTAGATTACATTTTTCTTTCAAATATAGGTCGTTAAATTGTGCACATTATCAAATTTATTAATCATTTTACTTATAATTCTTTCAACATGCAAATTCACATAAAAACAGTTTGGTGGTCTTTTCTCCATTTTACAGAATAAAGTGCTGGAATTTCTTTTTTTCAAAAATTTTCTTCAATCGAATATTAAATAAACAGGACAATAACTCATGTAATCGAGTATTCTACTCGAAAAAGAAGTTCTAATGGATCTAATTATGTATCATAAAAAACTGAGATGAAATAGTATTCATGGTAACAATATAAAATTTGGGCAGTTTTCTGTGTTCAATGTAGCTATCTTTATGTCGTTATTTGCAATATTATATAAGAATGGTTGTTAATTAATTCATATTTAAGATAATCGATAGACTAAAATTACGGCCTAAAATGCAAATAGCTGAATAGAACTTAAGATACTCTAGATACTTATTTTTAACCATAGTCTTCCTTAGGTTTACCAAAACTCCAAAATTTTTACTACTTTTAAATAAAGAAATTGTGTGTTTACTTATACGTAAATATGAATATAAAATATAATAAATATACATTGCTTCAAAAATTTCAGGTGAATTCAAAAACGGAATAGGCTGTATCACGGAGTTTGCTTCATCTCTGAACACATTCAACTTGTCCTGTTACATGAAGGGTATGGATATATTTCAAACCCGACATTACCTAAGACCTAATAATAATAATATTTCGTCAGGACTAATTGTCTCTAGTGAATGATAATAACCTTTAGTGTACGACATACCTTATTAATAATTAAAATGTCATCAGACACTTAGATATACAGAAATACGCTATGCTTTCGTTCGTTACGACATGACGTATTTTTAGCACCTATTCCCTTGATAGAAAGTTATGAAATAAATATAATTGTACTACCATTAACATTAGTATCGAACGGCGCCAACTAATATCCAGACATGATACAAATATCTGCATTCCATCATGTGCTTCGGATATTTTCTCTCGTAGAGATTATAGTATAACTGAGTAACTTTATACTATGATATGTCTTCTCGGATATGTATGAGGAAATGTTTACTAAGTATTCAGTGTTCTCAATAATGTTCTACATAACTCAGATATTTTCAAATATTTCTGAAAATCTTCCATGTTCTCCATGTACGCTTCAAATTCCATATCTTCCTTTGGAACAACCTCGTTCTGAAATTTGTTAGATACAATATCGTGTACTCTTTTCTTGTGGTCAATTATATCACATCTTAGGGCCTTTATAATCCTGTGAATCCCTTCCTCATGAATTCCGAGAACATTAAAACTCTGCAATGTATCACCTTGTTCTTGTTTTAGTAACTCTTTGAGTTGGAGGTTTTGTCTTTTAAGGACCTCGATACTACTGGTATCAGAGCCATCCTTTCGCATTTCAACCTTCTGATGCTTTCCTAAATTATTAACTTTCATTGTATATGTTCCTACCTTACCCTTTAGAAAATTGTCAAATTCAACTATGTCCTTTTGGTAGCTTTCTTTCATCTTTTCTGGATCCCTGTTTAGATGGTTTGAGAGGGTGTCAATCTTATGTAGAACCAGCGCTTTTTGTTTCTTATTTTGTTCAATATGAACCATTAGATCATTAATCAACGTATATAATTGTTGCAGATTTTCTGTCTGTGGATTCATAAAGAGCTGCATCTGCTGTGGTGGATGCTGTTGCTGCTGTTGCTGCTGTTGATTGGAGAATTGCCCACCATGATTATTGTTACTATTATTGTTACTATTATTACTAAAACTCATCCCTAATGCCCTAATATATCCGCCTGGCACCTACTGTGAACTTTAAATTGTAGGATAATATCTTACGAGACACCTCTGACTTAAATAATATTGGTAGTTTAACTGGAACTCCTCCCTATATCAAACGTTTTTGAATGCCTTCTTAGACATGGATTAAATAAGTGCCCACTGTAATAACGCGCGTTTTCAAATATTGAACGTCGTTTCTAATTTTGAAAGGCTCTTAATTAACTAAGTACCCATATACTTTCTACAAGCGAAAATATTAAAAAAACTCAATCATGAAAGGGTAGCATTAAATATATACCATATATCCATTTATGGCGAATCCAACAATCATAAATATAAAGATTTCTATCAGTTATTACTATTTATAGAACTATTTACAAAAACGGTATTACACATATCTTAACTGTAATGTCTTTTATACGTTGTCTATATTATCGATCAGTTCAGAACAAATAACATTGTTCGCGATTTCTCTGGCATTCAACAAATCATTTTGACGAAATTTATTGACCCCAGCTTCCAAACTATCTACTAGGCCACTCTTAAGATGTCTTTGAGCCACCCTATCTTCTAGGGTAGCCTCTGGAACTTTTAGGTTCAGGAATATTACCGCCCCTGTATCAGTTAGCGTAGAATAGATAGTTTTCCAATTCTCTTTGTCATACAAAAGATAAAGACCTTCAAATATTAAAACCCTTGTAAACTTCGAAACCAAATTCCCTCTGACAGTAGGATCTTTCTTAGCATGATCAAAACTGGGGATGTATATGTCAGGCATATCAGAATAAAAAGTGTCCGAAAGTTTCTCAAATAAACTAGAGAAGTTAGTCCTCTTAGGGGCAATCTTAGAGCTATTAGCAAGGATCGAACAAAGAGCCGCAAAATTGTTACTGTCAAATGTAGGTGGTGAACCTCTTCTCATGTGTGCCATCGTAGGATTCTCGAAATGGTCTAAACAGGCTCGGGATAAATGAAAACCGTCCATCGGGACAATCTGTGCTATACTAGTAGCCGGTGGTAGAGGAGTAGATTTTGTGGCATCTTTAGATTGTTCGATGTAAATTGCATTAGGGAGGCCACCTCTTCCAATTATCATAGTGGATGATATATCTTCTTCCACTTTAGTATTCTTCACAGGCTGAAAAGTAGTATCCTCCACTAACATAGGAAAAATCCCATCATGTGTATTAACATCTTCCAGTTGAAGTGATGAGATCTCTGGTATATTACCAGCTAAATCAACATCCCTTGGGCCTGATTGCAATTCAAATTGGGTGCTCGTTGTCTTCAGAAATTCATGATAGTCTCCATTAATCTTGTTGCAAATTTCTTCTGCAATCGTGGATTTACCTGAACCAGGCGGACCAACAACGACAACAGATATTCTATAGTTTTGTGTGGCTCTAGATTCTAAAAGTTCGTATATCTTACCAATTAGTTTATCCATAATAAGATACTGCTGTCATCGTATTGATGATCCTAGACAGTGACGATATATAAACACCCGTTTTTGTACCCCGAATATCTTACATACTTTATTTGTGCCTTTGCATTCCGAACCGGAACCCCCCAAATCATTTCCATCATTAATTTTTTACAGGACGCCCTCGTTATAAATAATTAAATATTTTCGGAAAGCGTCTACAAATTTAAATTTAAATTAAAAAATTAAAATATTTAAAATATTTTTATAGTCACATGATTTAAAGGCGTTAATTTTTGAATTTCAAAAAGATTGGTGTTTTCGGGTTTCAGGCGTTCCGTGAGCCCGGTACACATATTAAAGTGCGGCCCGTATATTTAGATATGTCACAAAAGCTTTTACAATTATTTATTATGGAATATATATAAACGGAGTTACTTTGAAGTTATTGCAGGCCAACAATACAATATTTCTGTATCAAAGTTGTATTTGAATATTTTAGCAGAATGTTTGGAATGTAAGAATGAATTATAATGCAATTTGCAAGGCCCGTATGGCAGGAGCTAACCAGATAACGGGAACAGATTCGATTTGTCTCTCACCATAAAAATACCGCCTCGATTTGATTACATTTGCAATATAGCCGATATTACAGCAATGATTCATTTTTGATAGGCGTTCTCCAACTACTATTGTTTATTCGAAACTGTGGTGTTCAAGATAGTTACTTAAGTTGCAAAAGTTACTGGTTGCTCCTGCAAGATATATTAGTTATTGTTAAGAATGACTTGAAGATGCAGAAATGTATGATATGGTATATTCGTCATTAAATATATTTATAGGGAATGAACACTACCTAATATCTTTATTCCTACCTATGATATTAATCACAAATGTAAAACGTATCACAGCAGGTCGATTGGGAAGCAAACTTTGATAATATATAGTTCCTTTGAGAAACCGAAGAATGAACTTATAAAAGTTTGCATTTAATAGATGATATTTAACCATTTCTATATTTATTATGGATTGAAATCATGCTGATATAATAATTATATAAGGTGAATAAGAAGACTTTACAGGTTGATACTTCCTATATATTCATTAAATTAAAAAATGGTATATTCTATTTCTTCTTCTTTGAATGTTTACCTGATTTTTGTTTGCCTTGTACGCTCTTAGATTTAGATTTTCCATTACCAGGTAATGAAACATTCAATTTATCAACACAAAGGAGAGGGATTAGGTCACTTTCGTTCACACCCTTAATTAGTTTATGTTCGATCGGCCAATCCATTTCTTTATCTTCTAAACTGTTATCAATCTTTCTTCCCAAGAAATAATGCAATACCTCAGTCATGGATTTTGTCTTTTTAGCATTCCCAGGTTGAATCTTAACTTTATATTTATATTTCTGAAGTGCTGACCAAGGTGCAAATACAGGAACAATATCAACAACATCATCCTCTCTACTCAATGATGCTTTTAATTCTCTTTTAAAGTTCTCATAGTTTTCAGGGATTTTCTCATTTAATGTAAATTTTAAGGTTTGTTTTTCTAATTGTTTTTCACGTTGTTTTTTCTTGTATTCTCTTTCCTCCTGTTTTAATGTATTGATTCTCTCCTTTTCTTCCTGCTGTTGCATACCTTTCAGGGTTCCTAAAGCTTCTAATCTCAAGAAACGCTCTTCTTCGTCTTGATCACCATATTTACGTTGGATCTTCTTTAATTTACCCTTTTTACCACGAATGTTTTTGGATGTCTTCGACGTTTTGGTTGTGACAACACTAGCTATATCATCATTTTCAACATCAGCGAAAGTTTTTACATCATCTGTTAACGATGGTTCAACCGCTTGCATGTCAGGATCATCAGCTGAAAAGTCATTATCATTTAGAGAGGAAACGTTGTCAGTCTCGTTAACATCGTTCTCATTATTAATAATGTCAGGCTCCCCCTCTACCTTCTTTTCATCCTCGACACTTTCAGGTTCATCTTTTGGTAAAGTTGTCTCTTCATCATTATCCGCATTATCAACCTCATTACTGTCTCCTTTTATATTCCATAAGAATGCGATACCCATAACCAATTGAGATGGTGATAACAGGTTCTTTTCGGTCTCTTTTTTGATTCTATAAACACCTGTTGGGAGGATACAGCCGTGGTCGTCAAACTTTGATACATTTTTAGCGTAACACCACCACGCTGAGGAGGATACTTTTTTAGACCATGCTGTGCTGGACGACATACATAGGACACCAGCTTGCATTAAAGTATTAGGAGGAACTTCTGTTTTATCTGGATTTTTAATCCACACATGGGTGTCAAAACTGTTGGACATAAAAATATCGGAATCCTCAATGTATCTGCTGTATATTTGGTCAGTTTCTAGCGGGCTTTTGCCGTGTAAAACTAAAAATCCTTCACTTGAAATGAACCAGTTATATTTTTCAAAAAAGAAAGGTGTTCTGATTTTCTTCAATACCTTGTGTGTCTCCTTCATCTTTTTCTTCAGTTGTTGGTCTATTTTAACCTCGATATTCTTCATGGCCTTCTCAAGGTTCTTTTCAGCTTTCTTCTGTTTTTCGGCCCCAGATTTCTTGATCGTAAAGTAAGTGGATGCATTAGCGTATGCAGATAAGGCAAGATCAATCGTAACGGTGACTGTCGCTGGTGTATTTTTTCTCCTGCGAGAAGTTTTATTTTTCATTTTGGAAAAATTCTTATCCTCTGATTCAGAGTCTGTATCCGAAGAATCTGATTCTGATGAGTCTGACGAGTCAGATGAATCAGAAGAGTTATCTAAGGTTTCCTCAGATATAGTTACTTCAGCATCAGCATCTGTGTCTTCAACCGGCAATTTTATATTGATCTTATTTGTCTTCAATAATAGTGGAAGCTCAATTGTTTGAGCAATTTCATTCCCCTTCCTTTGTTCACTCTGGATCAACTTCTCAATAGTATTCCAATCTGTCTGTTGATCTATTAGGTTCTGAACAGCAGCCCTAGCCTGTTCTACCAAATCGGCATTACTAACAATAAGCTCAGCCTTGTGTTCATTAGATGATTGACTATCTACCAGTGCTTGAATCTTCTTCTCATTTGACATACGTGCATCATCAATTCTTTTTTGCGCCTGAATTTCCTGATTCTGAATACGTAGGGCTAGTTTATTTGATTCGATGGTAGAGAAAAATGTATCCACTGTTTTATCATAGTTACCCTTTATTTCGATGACTTTGATATTGTCGACATCTTCATTCTTGACAAATGGTACAAACGGATGGAAATTCTCATAAATAAACTCTAGGTCCTGTTCGTGCTTCTTAGAGTCAAAGTTCACATTCTTCTCCGTGACAATATAACCGCGTCTTTCCTCTTGCTCTATTAAATGGACATACTCTTCTTGGGTCTGTGTCAGTAATTTAGATATTGCCTCTTCTTTTCCAACAAAATCCTGATATTCTGTAGACGGATTGTATCCTGCTTTCTTTAAGTTGTTGGAAAGTAAATCTGAAGACAGCTGAGGTTCTTTTCTTAATAGTAATTTGTGAATAGATAATTTCTTCTTCTTCTTACTCTTACCAACAGAGGTGATTTTTGATTCGGTGTTCTGCTGTTCTTGAATTTCTTGAAACCAAGATGATATCAACTGAGCAGAGAAGTCATGTAATGTTACATTATTATCTGGTTCCCCTTCGAATAATGATTCATCGAACATAGTATAGGTTTCACCAACTTGATTTTCGTGCTCAGAAACAATTCTTTGAAGACTTATTATACGTCTTTCCTCATCCAACAGCATCACATTACCTGCACTGAAAAATTCCAACACCAGGTAGTATAAACCATCAGCAAATTGCATTACGACGATTCTATCATTCGGAATTTGTCTCAAAGCAGTCAGACGTTTACCCTTTAGATGTTTTCTTAGTTTGGAAACAAATCCCGATGGGGCCTCAGGTGTATGTCTTGTAAAAGTAGTAATGTGGATCTTGGAACCACTATCTACCACTACATTTAATTTTGAGTCAGGTTTACCGAATTTCAATAGAAATTGCTTGCTTGAATCAGCAACATTGTAAATATTTGTTAGCCTGTAAGATTCTAGTGCAGATCTTAATTCTTTGGCCAGGATTTTCAAATCAAGACCACTAATCCTTTGTTTCATGATCTAACGATGGAGTACTGGATATTTGTATCGACAATGATAACTGGTCTGTAAATCTCTGCGAAATCTACTGTTCTATTGTATATAATTATGGCATTTTCAAGTCAAGTAAGTGGCAATAATTTCAATAACTGTAAGTTGGTAATAACAACAACCCATTGATTGCAGCACCGAATTTTTCAGTTTTCTAAGAAATGAAAAGTACCCAGACCAAAAGCGAAAACGGTGCGCGGCAAAGTGTTAGTTACATAGCGTATGTAATACATTGTGTGACAGGATATTCGTTTTATTGTAAGTAGAACTTGTAAAAGAATTGGTTATAGCTATTGTCAAAATAGTCAATGGTAACTAAATATATGAAATTATCAGAGATAAATACTAACAAACAAACATATTTTAGAACGTAAGATCTAATAACAAAAGGGAGACAATATCCTGATAACAAACCAAGTTATCAACGTCACTATTCTGAATATGACAATAAAATAATGGAATAGAGAATATATGCGACAATTACACATGATTATTGTTTTTTTTTCCAAGTGGTGGGTATGTATATTTCGCATGTGTTCTTGTGATGGTAACTACTGCGGTAAAAGGATATGAATATAGTTTTTTTTGGAGACATAATAAATGAAGAAGATATAAAGTAAAAACGTTACTGGTAAGTAAGCTGAAAATTAAAGTGTAATTATTTATTATAAGAGTCTTTATTATTTCAAAACTAGATTGTCACACAAATTGGCATATGAATAACAGATTGTATATCAGCTTTATTTTACATTGGTTCTATGAAAATTGCACTAACTATACTAATCAATGTTTCTAAATATCGAAGATTTACGTTCATAGCTTCCATTTAAACTGTGGAGCTAATATTTATATAAGGGGGTTTGTTATTTTATAATCACTATTATTTAGTAAATACCAGTCAGTCTCTTTAGCACTTTGCCAAAGATCTATATAATCTATATATATCTATATTCTTTATATAGTTATTTTCTCGATGATTTTTCTCATCGTAAAAATTTTCCATTTTACTTTTTCTCAGCATATCTACCGTAGCGTCTAAGTAATGGTAACAACAACTTAGTATGTTAGTCTAGAACACAATGTCATTTATTCTTATTGACATATATGTACCATATATTCTAACACTGAAGAATGTCGATAATAACAACTCCCGTTAGATTAGAATTCGTGGATTTGATTTTAGCATCTAGTATGGTAACACTAAATGAAACTGACACATAGTAAAATTTATAATATTCTATGGGCAATGCCAAGTACGGGTAAATATAAACTGGCTGATGTGATAACATATTTAAGAAACGTACAGTTAAATAAACGATTGTCTTCAATGAAAATGATGTGATTAATCTTGATGTTATCCTACTGATAGCGAATATTAAAATAACTATTATGTGGTTCATCAATATTTATTAAATTGAACTTCCCATATGCCGGTTTGATAAAAATGTTACTTATTGTTTCCGTTTGTCAGTTATAGATCTGTAATACTTCATCCAGATCATAAGAGAGGTGATAAGTCAGATCAAGTAGGTAACTTTACAGATTATAATCAATCATAAAACTACTTTGTATACCTTGTTATTTCTGCTTTAAAACCCCCAGTTTATTGATCTATCCACGATTAATGACTGACCCACGATATCATTATTTTCGTACTGCTAATACAGGAACCATATGTGTCGCCAATTTATTATGTACAATATACTAACTTGGACATACCCGTTATGAATGAACAGGTCTTTTCACACAGTATTTTCTATCACCTTCCCTTTCATATTCTGTATAACAGTCGGTGTACACGCATTTCCTCCCATGCATATTAACACAGTAGTTACAATTACCGAAAGACTTTGTTTAAGTACAAAATATAGGTTGTTAATATCAATAAAACCAGATTTACACTAAGAATATATTAACGGTATTCGTATATAACGATATGTAAATATGTATGATATAAAGTTAAATAAACCACCGAAAATATGTGAAAGAGAAGGTTCGTAAAACGTTCTTGACAAATCTCGGCTTAAGTCTTTTAATTTATATTATTAAAGCTTGGTTTCATT
>JAXQGP010000053.1:0-87357 GCA_037040125.1 Kazachstania sp. M6911
TGTCTGTCGTTAGCAGCAGAATGTGGGTAGAATTCTAATAGACCGTCTTCAGTTAATTTTAAAACGTTCTTGAATTTAGCACCAATCTTGGTTAATGGTTCTTTATCTTCAGATTTAGTCCATAAGGCAAATTTATTACCACCTTTTCTAATACTTAAAACAACACCATTAATTTGAGAATCTTCTTCGTCAATGGTTTCACCAATGACAGCTAGTAATGTTCTTAACCATAATTCATCTATGTCAGAACCACGACCCTTCAATTGGAATGACCATTTACCACCCTTGGAGTTAGCTTGATCTTCCCATTCTGGTCTAATATCATTTCTGAAGACATGGTAATCAGATTTTAATGGTAATTCATGAGGTTCTGGAATATTTTGAATAATGGCCCAGAATTCTTCAACAGTTTCAAATGTAGTAACTGGACGTAAAAGATCAGACCAGGATTCAGATTTATCAACAGCTGGCTTAGTGTACCATAGAGTCCATTTGGTGTTTAAAGGATGTTTAACATCGAATTCCTTATTGTCAGATAAGACAGTCTTTGGGGTATCGTCGTTAACAGTAACGTTTTCCAGTTTTTGTGAGACTTCTTCAACAGACATTGTTTTTTAATCCTTTCAAATGGTATTTCTACTTTGATTTAATTACGTATTTTCCTATAATTTAACTAACCAAACATCACGAAAATAAAACAAACAATTAACATATATCAGATAAAAACTAACTAAACATATGCAATCAGAAACATAATTGTTCACAAACTGACTAGACTCTCATCGCTGATGGTACAACCAAACTCCTAGTTCTTCCGGCAAACTGTCCTGTATTTGGTGAAACGTAATCCAAATTTGCAATCAGACAGACAATTACACTATATTGCTAAACTAAATTTCCTCTGAGTTCACCGATTGTTGGCGACCACAGCTTTTCCCTCTGCAATTTTTCGTCTTCTTTCGTTGCGGTGAAAAATTTTTCAGTTTGAAGACGCAGTGAACTAAAGGAAACGTCGCTTTGCACGGCAGCCGCACGTGACCTATACCGATTTCTGAGATAAATCAATCGATCGATCTGTATTGGTGTAACTATACGGTCCTCATCAGATGTTTAACCTTGCTGGACAACCTGCTGGACATGTAGTCATACCTTCCTTCAGGAACCACGTTCTGAAACAGTCAAAATGGCCCTCGTGACCGCATTCTAGTAAACCTACAGTCAGTTTCTTTATAGGACGTTCACATAATACGCATAATGTGTTTGGTTTCTTACAATTGTCACAGTACCAGAACCCGAATTGGATATCATTCTTGTCATGTTTATGGTAATAATGATGAGTTTGTAACGACCGGGTGTATTTCTCCTTTGAGGGTTCGTTCACTATTAATTCACCACAACGATCACAGAATAAACGGATATCTGATTGCTCGTTCTCGGGACCCATGATATCATTCCAACCACAATATTTTAACAGCTCTGTAGCTATCTCAAACAGCTCATACCTATGCAGTAAAGTTATGAATTCTGAAACGCTACTTTTCACCACATGTAATGAAGCTAACTGGTATACATCATGGAACAATAATAAAATGTTAACCGCTAGCAGTATATTCCCACCTTCAGCTGCTTGTTCGTAGACTTGTTGTAATATAGTTTCTGTATTCCAAGGTGGACATAGACCAGGTTGATTCCTTTTTGGGAAGTTGTTACCATTTGAGCCTTTACCATTCAATAAATCCAAATCTTCAACGCTTTTCAATACATTTTCATACGAAAATGCCTCCCTTATTGTTGGAACTAGTTTCTTTGTATCAGATAATCGTTTCAAAAATGGAACATGGGTTTGATAATTACTAGATATACTATCTAGAGATGATATTTTACTTCTAACACTATGATGATCGAACGATCCAGAATATGGTCCACCAACAGATTTGCGTATAGTCATGCTACCACGTCTCGATCGTTCTTCTCCAGAATGGTTTAACGGGGAATGTGCATCTGACATAAATGTATCGATAAACGATAATCTTTTACTACGACCATTTAAAATCGGAATACCCTCAGGTGATTTACCAGTAAGATCTGGCGAAACATCCTTACTTGTCTCCTTATTATTGTTCTCTTGTTCTTGCTTACTCTCTTCCTCTTCATCATCATCATCATCTTGCGCAATAGCACTTTCGTTGGATAGTTGACGTTGTTCATCAATGGAATCCTTACTTTCAAGATTATCTATAGTATCTGTTGTCGCAAAATTGTGACTAGGTTCACCATTATTTCTTAATTGTTTCCTCAGATTAGTAATCGTCTCTCTATCGATAGGATCAATTCCGGAATCTTCTGACATTGACCTGAATGGTTGAGGATGCTCTTCTACCAATGAAGATGTTCTAATACTTTCATTAAAACGACTAAAATCAGAATTTATTGATTGTTTACGAAGATGTGATACAGGTATCGTATTGTCTTCGATTACCGAGGAGTTTACAGACTCTGAGTCATGATTACCAACATGATCAGGTTCCTCATTGGTTTTTGGTAGCAACGAATCCATTTTCTTTAGATCCCACATTATTGTATCCCTAATTAAGATCCATACTTTAAAATTTAAAATATCATTGATATTTGCATATACAGATGCATTATGACTTGCTGCAGTGAGGAAATCAACAAATAATCTCATCTTTTCTTGTAATTTTAAAACTTTGTCATCAATTTCCTTTACTGGTTGATCAACATTTAATGATGAATTTTGTCCCGTTGAATTACTGTTATCGGTACGTTTAATCGAATTAGACTCCGTACTTGATAAACGTTCTTCATGAACACTGCTGTATTTACTACTCCTGTCATTTAAAGAATCCTGACGACTTGATCTAGTACCAGACGTCGACCCATTTCTTAACATTGGTTCTGAATGTTTCTTTTCCTGTTGATCCGATTTCTTATTAATCAAATTTGTCCATGTACCATTCTCAGCAAGACCAAATTTCTTCATTAAATTTTTACCTGTATCATCATTATCATCCTGTAAACTACCATTATTAATGAAATCTAATTCTGCACTATTTCTTCTACTGAAATCATCTGGGGATGAATTTTCACGTTTAACAGAAAATTCCAATTCCCTTGCCAAATATTTAAACACCTCGATTGGTGATTCTTGTAATTTGTCTAAACTTTCCTTATCAATTCTTTTATTATTTCTTAAATTCTCAAATTTAGTTATTTGTGCAATTCTCATACTACCAATAATCTTTGGTAAATCCAATGTAACAACTAAAGGCGATTCTATATTGGTATTATAAATATCATGGGTTCCATATGGTGCCATTTCTGAATGTATAGATGGAGTCGAAGATAATGGTGTAGGAGACATAGGAGACGACGCAAAATTCTTACCATTAAATGTAGAACCCATCTTAAACATAGATGGTCTTTCATTAGGGGTAGGTGTAGGAGGAGAATGAATTCGTTTATTACTAGTATCATATTGGTTGATACTCGTACTTGACATTAAAAGGTTGCTATTATTATTAGTTGAATAATCATGAATATTACTTCTGCTGAAATAAGGATCAGTAATATCATATGTCCCCTCATCCTGATTAACAAATAACAGACCATTCCCTTCTATATCTCTCCATGTAGTAACCGTTTTTGGTAAATTTTCTAGAACAGTTGGCTCCATGGTTAGATCCCAACCATTAATTCTGTTTCTTTTATCAATTGTGAAAATATTATCTGAATCCCACCATACAAGACCCAAGGATGCAGCTGATGTCTCTAGTAGATTCTTAGGGACATATTTTCTTGCCAATGAGTAAATACCTACCTGTGCCTCTTCACCCATTGAGGATATAGCTAATAATGAATTATGAGGCTCCTCATTATATGCAGGACAAAATTTAAGCTTCGTAATAGGTGAACCAAAATTGATAGTAGTTTCTGGGAATACGGATATATTTGATGAAATATAATTCGTTGAATGGGATTCTTTATCACCTACATACCACAAACAACACTTCCCATCTCTCCCACCTGTTACAACGTAGTCTAAATTCGGATGCCAGTTTAAACATAGACCTGGTCCTGTGTGTGCATTTATCTTTTTCTCAAATTGTTGAGGTTGTCTTAGATCGAATTTCAAAAGAACACCAGAATCGTGAATCGATGCAAATTTGTAACCTGAGTTAGATCTTGGAGTAGTGCCATTTATATTGCCACTATTTATTGATGATGGTGTACTTTCATTCCCTACAGGAGAGTCAAAGGAATAACTTGGCATCCATTTGATATCTCTAATCGAATCATATGCGGTATTAATATTAATTTCACATCTTCCGTTATTCTTTAAATTTGCTGCACTATTAGCTCTTAGATCCCATATCTTCGCACAACCATCCTGACCACCACTGATCAATAAATTGGTCTGAACCATATTAAAATCAAAACTGTTGACTGATCTCTTATGCTCATTTAATGAAGTTATTAACGGGCTTGTATTGTTGTTAATATCGAACACCGATATCGATGTAGAATTGGCACAAACTGCCACATAATTATTCAAATTTTGGAAACCACTCTTGACATCTGATATTGTACTAAATTTTGATTGTCTGTTTCTTCGAGGTGCAAACATCGATGAAGATTGTAACCTCAAATGAGGTGATTCAGTTTTCGTAACATCATGAATCAGCCGTATTGTTCTATCCTCTTTATTAAATCTGTATATCCCAACATGACTCTTCCCTGCACATACTAATGAATTTGCTAATGGATCATTGATCTTATCGATACTTGCCAATTCTCGATCTATCGTACTACTAAACACCAATCCTGATGATCGTGGTCTTGGTCTATTTGAAGTTCCACTGCTATCACTTTTTCTAGCTCTATGACCTATACTCAGGTTGTCATCAGACGCAGATAAGTTTCCCAATCCCGTATAAGTACCATTAAACGTGTGTCTTGGATTCAAAAATGGTCTACCACCATTGCCGCCTGGACTGTTCCCTGTATTAGTTACATCTAGCTGTGCTGATTGGTTCGAAAGACTATGATGATGTTGAATTCGATAAGAAGAACCTGGTGTAGTTGTCAGATTCACTCTACTGGTAGATAACCCTTGCTTCAAATCTGGTCTGTTCCCTAGAGATCCTGCTCCAAAAAACGTGGTTTTACCCTTGGTCAATGAGCCAGTAGGAGAATAAAACATCCGTTCTTTCCTTGGGGGACTGTTAATATTGTTGCTCATGTGTCTTTTATCACTCTTGAGCTTCTTCAATTGCTTGTTGCAGTTGCTATTTGTGTCGACTTCCTATTAAGTAGTCATGCTAGAGCTATTTATAAAAGTGATCGAGTTGCTTCTCGCTGGAAATAACGCACCGTAAGAGCAAAACAATTTCAGCATAAAACCAATACACAAGACACTACTCATCGTCCACTAAGAAGGTACATGAACCAGTTGATGTCTGATTAATATCCTACAAAAAGTTTACATTTAACTACATTATTAAAAGAGTTACAAATTTAGATAATAAAAAAAGCTTAAAAAGGAGAAAAGTTAACATTGATAGAATATGGACTCAAAGAAACAAAGTGAGGATACACTACAAACTACCATAACTACTACGACAACTGACTGGAATACAGTGGATGATTTAGATCCGTTGATAGAACCTGGTGAGAATGGTCCAGATGATAGCTTTGAACTTCAGGATGCGGAAGATTCACATGTGCCTCCTTTATCAGGACCAATAATAAGAGATATAGAATGGAAGGGGAACATTTTGAAAGTATACCCATTAGATTATCAGAAAGTACCATTAGTGAAGTATCAAGTTCTGGCATGTTTCGTAATGTTTACAGTATTCGGTTTCAACGATCAGTCTGTAGGGACACTACTTCCAAAGTTAATGGAATATTATAATACTTCTAAGATCCAAATTTCTAATATATTTCTGATTCAACTTTCAGGTTACATATGTGCCTCATTGCTGAATGAAAAGGTTCACAACAAATACGGGATGAGAGGTGGAATGATGCTGGCAGCTACTTTATGTATTGTATTTTTTGCGATTTTAGTATCGAAACCTGTAAACTTCCCAATATTTATGTTCTGTTGCTTCCCATTAGGTTTAGGTATTGGTATTCTTGATGCGTCATGTAATGTCTTAGTCGGAAACATGTTAGTCCACAAGAATGAATTGATGGGCATAATGCATGCCGTATATGGTTGTGCTGCTATGCTAACACCTCCTTTAGTGGCACATTTCGTGAAATGGGGTCATTGGTCTTTATACTTTATCATCCCATTCTCAATGTCTGTATTGGGTGCATGCATCATTATTCCAAGTTTCAGATACGAAACTGCTGCAAAATATCATTATACTTGTGAGCAGGATGAAAATGATAACCAGGAACCTACTCCAGAACCTGAATCTCTAGATGACTCTCAACCACAAGTTAAAGAATCATTTTTGCAATTGTTGTCCTTACCTCCAATTTTACTATATGCATTATTCCTGTTTGCATATCTAGGTGCTGAGATCACTACAGGTGCATGGTTTTACACATACGTACTTGAAACTAAATCGTCAGATCAAATCAAGATGTCATACGTAGCTTCCACTTTCTGGATCGGCCTAACTGCTGGTCGTTTAATACTAGCATTTGTCACTAAGAGAGTCTTTAGCAATGAATACAGAGCTTGTCGTGTATATTGTGCAATTACCGTAGGTTTCTACACTCTATACATGTTAGTCGGATGGATCAACAGTGATTCGACATCATACTTTATTACACTTTCCATTGTCATGTTCTGTTGTGGGTTCTTTATTGGACCTTTATTCCCTTCAGCAAGTATTGTTGCTGTTCAAGTGTTACCAAGTAAATTACAAATTAGTGGTGTAGGTATGGCAGTTGCCGCAGGTGGCTGTGGTGGTGCAATCTTACCTTATGCTGCCGGTATCCTAACACACTGGGTAGGTATTAAATGGATCCCAACACTATGTTGGCTAATGGTAGTCATGTTCTCAGTTGTTTGGATGCTATATCCAAAGTACATCAAGGGCCACAACGAATACTTGTAAACCACTGCCATCCACACAGAAATCCACATTCTTATACATTCTATACAACATTAAATACACATATAAATCTATATACCAACAACACATTCCATTTAAAAACAGAGTCGATGTTCCTTGAATATATCTATCTCTATTTTTTGCATGGGCTCATCGCTGTTTATTGATTCCGAGTCTTGTTGATAAAGGTGAAAAATTATTGTTAACAAGAACTATTTGAGACAGTGGGACCATAACAACAAACCATATTTTAACCAAAGAAAGGCTAAGAGAACAGCATTTCAATAGTGCTATATCAGACACAGATAAATATGGATAGTAATACGGCGACAGAGAGTGGTCCCCAGGCCCAAAATAAGAAATATGTAACACACAGACGTACCGTCGAAGTAATATCCCCTTTCAACAGACTTTATTACTATAAGAAGCATGGTCTGCGATTGCCTGCAATTGAACCAGAGACTTCCTTCACAGCAAACTTAATGCCACCAAGTGCATATGTACATAGCAATGATAGAGCGGTTAATGTTGTCAATAAATTTACACATTTATCCTCGAATAAAGTTAAACATGTAATACCTGCAATTGAATGGACACCCGAAGGTAGAAGATTAATTGTTGCTACATATAATGGTGAATTATCCCTTTGGAATGGGTTTTCATTCAATTTTGAAAGTTTAATGCAAGCTCACGATTCAGCTGTCACAACAATGAAATATTCTCATGCTGGTGATTGGATGGTTAGTGGTGACGCAGATGGGATCATTAAAATATGGCAACCTAATTTCAATATGGTTAAAGAATTGGATTCAGCTCATACCGAAAGTATAAGGGACGTTGCATTTTGTAATAACGATTCGAAATTTGTCAGTTGTTCAGATGATAACATTTTAAAAATTTGGAATTTCAGTAATGGTAAAGAAGAAAGAGTATTATCGGGACATCATTGGGATGTGAAAAGTTGTGATTGGCATCCAACAATGGGTCTAATTGCATCTGGTTCTAAGGACAATTTAGTTAAATTATGGGATCCAAGAGCTGGCGGCTGTATATCCACAATTTTCAAATTTAAACATACTGTATTGAAAACTAGATTTCAACCAACAAAGGGGAACCTACTAGGTGCAATTTCGAAGGATAAATCGTTACGTATTTTCGATATAAGATACGGTATGAAGGAATTAATGGTAATTAGAGACGAAATAGATTACATGGATTTATTATGGTCGCCACTAAACGAATCTATGGTTACAATTGGTAGTTATGATGGTTCTATCAAACATTTTGATCTGTTACAAGATCTTGAAAAACCTGTACACACAATACCGTTTGCACATGATAAATGTATAACATCAATGGCATACAACCCAATGGGTAATATATTAGCAAGTGCGTCAAAGGATAGAACGATACGATTCTGGACAAGAGCAAGACCACTAGATCCGAATGCTTTCGATGATCCATCCTATAATGATCATAAGATTAATGGTTGGTATTTCGGTATCAATAACAATATCAATGCAGTTCGTGAAAAATCTGAATTTGGTGCAGCTCCACCAACTATAGACGGTACAGCTCCAGTTTCCACAGGTTATTCTGCATCATCGTCATCAACATATAACAATAACAACAATAGTAATAATAGAAATCCCAACGGCCATTTCCGTAATGATAGCAATAGTAATAATAGGTATCCAACAGGCTCACCCGAGAAGAAACCTACTACGACTTCTACCGGTTTACCTGGTTTAGGTTCATCATTACCTGGGTTAGACTAACTTATTTACGTATATAAAGATCCATAAATATATTTAATAATTTTAATGTATTGAAGTAATATAAAAAGTCTATAAAAATATAAAATACAAAAAAATGACATATATTAGTGATAAACACGGACGAGAAATTTACAAATTAAGTGTATTATTATTACTCTGTTATGTTATTAATTTCTTGGAATCTCGGCAGTGTTTTAAAATAATTTTCATTAATAACACGGTTTAACAACCTTAATCTTGATAATTCTTTGATGGCTTTACCCAGATTATAATGATTGGAACTGAAAATCTTCGGTAATCTAGAAAAGTTTTTCACTTTGGAAATATATTGTTTACCAAATATCATTGAATAATTCGATGTGAAATGATTTAAAGCTGTAATTAAGTTCTTAGTCTCCTGTGATGTCATGTTTGAATATTTAATAATGTTGCTCGTTGTAGTTGAGCCCGCATTAGCGATATGGAAATAGAACGTACCATGATGACCATTGTATGAAGAATTTGAATGCATATGATCAAATTCATCCACTGTGTAGGGTACAAATTGAGTATAATATTGGTTTAATCTCTTTGCAAAATCTCGTATAGAGGATTCATATTGCTTATCAAAATAGTCTGCATTAAATGCTTTTTGGTGAACATTGTATCTTACAAATTGCATATCTGAACATGTAACATGCATTACAATGGGTGATATGGAAAATTTTGAATGTACACTATGATTAAATGCTCTCAATTCCTTGAATAAATATTTCCTTCTTTGTTTTGTAGAATTGGTCGCATCGAAAATACCAATATCACAGTTATCATTATTTAAAGAATATAACGTTTCGTTAAACGCAATTTTTGCAAACTCTTCCTTTCGATCACTATTTCTTGGGTCAAAAATATCTTCAGCTTCATCCTGTGTTAAATCTAAAGATTTTTCTTTTCTTCTTACATCACCAGCATTAAAAGTCTGACAACGGATATTTGATGTGGTATCAGATTCCTTTAAATACTCGATTAAATGCTTGGATATGGTTGATTTACCAGCAGCGGGAAGACCGATCAAGATGATAATATATTTGGAGACTGTCCTCATTGAGCTCATATTGGTAAACTTGTTAGCTAATGATTCCAATTCCTCATTATGATGAGATGAGGCTGTAATTGGCCAAGAAAATAATGATTCTAATGAAGAGTTAAATCTTCTACTTGTAGTTGCTGATATTTGTGGTTCCGAATTAATTGAGGAAATTTCGTTTGTCATAATAGCGGTGTTGAATTGTTTTGTATTGTACTGTAATTATAATCCTGTTAGACTAAAGTTTAATCTGTAATCTGTTTGGTTCTTTCATTATTACAATTAGAAATAAAATATACTCTCTTTTTATACCATTCGAAATCAAACATCGAAGAGAACACCATGGGTAAAAAGATAAATGTTGTATTTATATCGATCGCACTTAAAATTGCCACAGACAATATCATTAATTTATCTTTTCAGTATCGATTAAAGTAGTATTTTTACGCACGTCAGACATATATGTCTTTTATGGAAAAGAGAAAAGGTAAAAATAAAAACGTCACTGTGAAAAATAGTAATATCAATACTAATTTACCTATTCACTTATGTCAAAATTCTAATATAATCTCATATCAAATCAAGAATCTACAGAAATCATACTTCAATTTACCTTTTTATTATTACAACAGGTACAGATTGTGTCGCAAATATAATCGCGGTTTAATGCCCGATCTTCCACAACATACTTTCATATATTCTGTTGTATGTTATCTAACTTACGTTGTACTTCATTACAAACATCATATATCTGTTGGATCTCTGTCTTCTTATGTTCTAATTGTTCCTCTAATAACATAATCAAAGATTCACGACTTTGATGAGGTCTATATTCATTTAACAAATGATGAATATTAGTTAAAATCGTACGGATATTTTCCATCTTAGGTTCATAAAGTTCTGGATTTATACTTAATACACCGATCAATTCCAAATAATTTAACAGTAATGACTTCAACAATTTTCTCAATTCTTGAGTCTTATATTGATAACTAGTTGGAACACTAGTCCCATCCCCTTCTTCCGTTTGTTCTGTATCCGATTTCTTGTATAGTCTAGTGATACCTAGTGTCTCTAAATCTGGTAATTCATCCTTCACTTGCCATATATTACCAAATGCTCTATATTGATGTGTAGATGGCATTGGAGGAGGAACAAGAAAGTCTAACTCACTGGTGATAGTTTCCTCTGACGTACCTTGGGCAACAGTATCATTATTCTCAGTATTTTCATTCTTTGAATGATCTCCTTGAGCTAATTTCTTTACATTTGCATCTGTAAAGAATTTCATATAAGGTGGTGGAGGTGGATATAGCGAACTAACATCGTTGGTTTCAACACGAGACATCTTTGTCTTAAATTTTCTGGTAATGGTATGATAATAGATATCGTATATTATATATATTATTATCTTTCCAGCGAATACTATTCTCTTCGAAATATGTGTTGCTGAAATAGTTTCTGCTTGGAAGTTTGTTGATGGATAGTCGATGGAAATTTCAGTGATCCTCGTACATCGTGACTATTTTTTCGCCCCTGCTCTATAGAAATTTGTTTGGATTGAAAAGTTGAAACAGTTTTTAGTAAGGAACATCAAATACAAAAAGAATAACAATTCAAAGAATAAAAGACTGTGAAAGGTTACTATTATCTATAACAGACTAATACATAAACACACAAAAATGAGTAACGCTGATGAAATGGAAGTGGATCAAGAGGGTTCCGTTGAAACCAAGAAGAGATTCGAGATCAAGAAATGGACCGCTGTGGCGTTCTGGTCATGGGATATCGCTGTAGATAACTGTGCTATTTGTAGAAATCATATTATGGAACCATGTATCGAATGTCAGCCAAAGGCAATGTCGGATACAGATAACGAGTGTGTTGCCGCATGGGGTGTTTGTAACCATGCATTCCATCTACATTGTATCAATAAATGGATCAAGACAAGAGATGCTTGTCCTTTAGATAACCAAAAATGGCAATTAGCAAGGTGTGGTAGGTGAATGACCACTTTTTCTGCATATATCTCGAATAATATTCTATCCCTGATAGATGATCTATTTTCAAACAATTTTTTCTATTCTGCATGAACACAAACAATCTGGTATTTTACTTATACATTATTTACGTATCTTTTATATAGGTCTTTCTTTTAATTTATCAAATTATATTAATTAAAATTATATTTATTACCTATTTATTATAACTGAGATCTAGCCTCCATTAGTCTCTCCCAACCATCAGTACCATCCCATCTACCTTTACCTTTACTTACCAATGCTTTGATCGTGGAACGTGCTTTATATTTCCAATCTTTGCAAACAAGACTTCCTTCACCATACTTACCTTCACGTTCACCAAGGGATTCATATGCAGCGACTAGATCTTCACAAGCATCAACGGTGTCATTCCATGCAGTTTCCTCTGTATCTACAGCAGGATTGTGTAATGTAACTCTGTATGCCTTTTCATGACAATCTAATGCTGCCCAAGGTCTCTTTCTCCATAACTCAACTTTAGCAACAAGTTTCCATAATCTATCATTAGTGGTAATTAGAGAAGGTAGTGTGACACAGATAAACTCGATACAATTTCTTTGGAAATAATCTTGCTTATCATCTGCATATTCTGTACAGATCAAAAGTTCAACTAATTTTTCAACAACAGGCATATCTATAGAGCCTTCACCTTGTTTATCTCTTTTGATACTAACTAATTGTTTACAAGCGGTCAATACATCATTCCATTCGTTTAATCTAAAAGAGACAATCATGAAATTTTCCCATATACGCCAATTCTTCTGAGAATCGAAACCAACAGCCCTCTTTAAACAACTGTATGCTTCTTTCATCTTATCTTGTTGAATGTATGAAGCACTTAAATTAGACCATGCCATAGAATGTGTGTCATCTAGTGAAACACATCTAGAGAAAGCTTCTGATGCAACATTCAATTTATTACATTCTAGTGCTACACAACCGTAGAAATACCATGTGTCGAAACTTAATGGGTATTGTCTTAAAGAATCATTCAAATGACCTAATACCACGTCATAATCTTTAGCGATACCAGAATCCTTTGGAGGACGATAATAGTATCTGGCCAAAGAATTTTTAGCATTAACATATTTACCAACTGCCCAACTCTTTTCCCATAATGTTGGATCTTGTCTGATATCACCAAGAATCGAATATGCACGAGCATCATCTGGGAATTCTTGTAATCTTTTAGTCAAAATTTCATCTGCTTGTTTTTCATCACCTACAGCAGCATAACATAATGCAGCTTCACACCACATGTGTAATCTATCGTAGATTTCAACCGCCGATCTCAATACACCTAGGGACATATATTTCTCAGCTAAGTTTGCATCTAGTTCCCAACGTGGAATAAATGGTAATTGATGAATATATTTTAATCTAGTAGCACTTGAATTATTAGCTTCGTCTTCATTTTGCGGAATCATTCTTGTTTGAATCTTTAAACCAAGTTCTTCAACCAAAGATTGCATTTGTAATAAACCTCTTTCAACAGTTTTAGCTTTGTTAGTTTCTAAGATAGATCTTTCCCATAAAGATCTTGAAAATAGAGTCCAATTGGCATGTCCCTTTTGATAAATAATTCTGGAGACAATTGCAGATAATTCTTCTTCAACTAAAGGATCTCTTGCCGGAGATGTTTGACGTATGACATAAACACGTAATAATAGTTGAATAACATCCAGATTATGTAATTCAGGTTGTTCATTTGGATCTAAATCTTGTAACGATTTCGGTATATATTCTTGACGTATAGCCATTGGTAAGATTCTATCCTCATCAATACCATTATTCTCCTCGGATTCAGGATCGATCTTTTGACGTTTTATGATTTGTTCATCTAGTGGTTCGGAACCAATGGAATCAAAGATAGGTTTCTCTAATAACAAATCGGATTCTAATTCGAAATTTTCTGGATTATTGGAATTTGTAGTATCGTTAGATGATCCGTCTTTATTAGAAGATTCCGCTAATATGATTAAACCTGAATGACCAGTCTCTTGAAATTTTGTTCTTCTTGCACGAGCACCAGTTAAGACAAATTTGAAATCGGTTAGTTTCTTAACTTTAGTCAAAGATGGTAAACACAAATGTTCGGTATTAATGGCTAAGGATGTTTTGACATTTTCCAAATAATAAATCGAATAAATTTGTTTCTTGAAGGATTCACTAACTTCAGCAGGTAAATTGTTCACGATACTATGTGCGATTTCTATACTTGACATGATACTGGCTGCTACTGATGGCTGATTACCGGTAGGTTCTGGAATAACTGAAAGATGTGCCAACAATGCTCTAGATCTCCACCAGTGAGCAATGGCAAGTAAACCATTGGTACCATTTTGAATCTCTGGCAATTGTAATTCGTTATTGTCATCGGAGTAATTGAATAAAGATATAGAATCTGTTAATATTTCAAGCATTAATAAGGATATTATTAAACATTCTGGATTGGCCAACATTTCATATGCGGGTTGACCCAGAATGGTTAAGGATTGAATCAACAATATTTGATATTTGTCATTTTCTTCATTTGATGAATTATAAAATAAGTTGAAAAAATCAGTTTCGATAAATGGACCTGTATAATTATTTTGAATAAAAGCTTGTAACAATGCAATTGCAAAATATAATGAAACAGTATTATCTTGTTTAAAATATGTTTGTAAGAAACTTCTAGTCAAATCAATGAATTCCTTCGAATTTGAGATATTACTCAAGTCAATCTTTTGGTTCAATTGTTGTAGAACATCTTGGATAACAAGTTCACTGTTCCCGTTCAACAGATATGTTGCGTATTTAACATCAAGGCTATCTTGTCCTTGTAAATCTTTCAAAGCGTCAGCATTGGATGCGACTAATACATGTGCCTGTAACAATAGTTCCATCCCAAAAATTCGCCCTTCTTTCTTCGGATTATAATTCCTTGTCAGTTACTTATCTGAATATAATCACACTATAGTCTACATTCACAGCGATAACACCATTTTAATAGCTGTTATCGTTCCCATCGATGTAGTTTCAGTGTGGCAATTCTTGCGATGAGCTTCGCAAAATGAAAAATTTTCGAATTTGAGCTCATCGGTCACGTGGAAATTTGGATCGTGAAGTTGAAAAGACGCGTAAACAGAGAAGAACAAATACAAATAAGGACGCGTTTGCCACATTCAACAATTTAAAATAACAACTATTTTAACACTTTGAATTGATATATTATCTTTGTAACAGTTCTGTATTCCAATTAACCAATATCTCGTAATAGTAATTATACAGATTTACAATGGCAAGTATGTTCTAATATCCGTTTTCATGCAAATTTCAAGAACAAAGCTTTTTTTACTAACATCAGATACAGCTTATCAACCTTACACTGAATACTCTGCTGTGACTGGCGGTGGTTTTGAAAATCATGACTCCAGACCAAGCTCCGGTGAAACTGGTTCTGAGAACCGTGCTAATACATTAACTCCAGTCACTATAAAGCAAATATTAAACTCAACCCAAGAGATCCAAGACGGTCCATTTGTTTCTCATGGTCAAGAATTACAATATGTTTGTTTTGTTGGTGTCGTAAGAAATATCACCGACCATACTTCAAATATCTATATTACTATCGAAGACGGTACAGGACAAATGGAAGTTAGAAAATGGACTGAAGATAGTAATGATATGAAAAATAGTCAAGAGGATAGTGCAGATTCAGGTGCTGCGTCTCAAGTGGCACAACAATTTCAAATCGGTACCTATGTTAAAGTATACGGTTCCTTAAAGGAGTTCAGTGGTAAGAAAAATATTCAATATGCTGTAATCAAACCTATAAAATCCTTTAATGATGTATTGGCTCATCATTTAGATGCAATTAAATGGCATTCTATTGCTACTGGAAGAATCACTGATCCTGCTAATAATAATGGTTCCGTGAACGCTTCAGTTGGACAATCTAATAATAACAATGGATCTGGTCAATCATTATTTGTTAGCGACAACGCCGGTTCCAATGCTAACGCATCCGAAGGTGATGTCAGAGATACAGTATTCAGATACATCAAGGAACAATGTGCAAACAAAGATGCAAATCAATTTGCTGTGCCTATTCAATTAATATCTCAAACTTTAAATATTGATGAAACTACAGCTAGACAATGTTGTGCTACTTTAACAGATCAAGGTTCTATTTATCCAACATTTGACGATAACCATTACTTTGCTTTATAAGATGTATATACCTTTTCTATAAGATAAATGGGCATTTTGGTAAAATTAAATAAAATAAAATCACAATTTTGTATATGAATGAGATCCCTTTTCAAAATGTTTTGATGTTTGCCTGTTTCTTTTGAGATAAACTCAAGGTGTCCGTAGAAGCGTCTTCAACGCCGGTTTCGTGAAGACTATCGTTGGTATTGTTGTCAGACATTTTGTTAAGCTTTTGTAAGTTGTTGATAATATATAGGTATATAGTTGTATATTTCTATGTAGTCTTCTTGTTATGTAAATATATATTATCAGGAATGTACTGATGGTCTTTCTCTTGGTAAATTCCTTTCCCTTTTATATTCTTGCTTTCAGTTCTCCTCCAACTTTCTTCTGTACATTATATTCTCAGCATTCGTTATTTACTTATTCTCTCTCCTCACTTTATGGTGTCAATCTTACATTCTGACTTGTATGATTGGTCCGATCTCCTCTTCTTCTGTTTCATCATTCTTTGTAATAATTGTACTATAGTGTTTCTCATCATATACGAACTCTTCCATTTTCCGTATTTTAAGGACGGCCGATTTATATGTCACAACAATTTCAACGATACCTGTCAGAACGACACAATTTTTGCGACAGTAAATGGAACACATAAAATGATGAATAACTGGAAAAGAACAACTCATAAATAGACACTTGAACATTGTTATAAATTTATAACATCAATAAGATATACCAAGATATGAATTTTTTATTTTATATTATTATATTCAGATTGGCGAAATTCGCTTTAGGAAGCATACACCCAATTGAAATTACAGGATCCCATTTTTACAATTCTGTAACTGGTGAACCGTTTTTTGTTAAAGGTGTAGACTATCAACCAGATGGTTCATCAGGTTTTACAGGTGAAACCGATCCACTATCAAATCCTCAAATATGTGCCAGAGATATTATTATGTTTCAAGAATTAGGCATCAATACTATTCGAATTTATTCCATTAATCCTGAGTTGGACCATTCAAAATGTATGACAATGTTAGCAATGGCAGGAATTTATCTGTTATTGGATGTTAATTCACCTTTACAAAACCAACATATAAATAGATATGAACCATGGACAACTTATAACACCATTTATTTAGAACATGTATTTACTTTAGTTCAAGAATTCTCTCAATATAATAATACATTGGGATTCTTTGCAGGTAATGAAATCATAAACGATCATAAAAGTTCCGAAAACTCTCCAGTTTATGTTAAACAAGTTGTCACTGATATTAAAAATTATATTGAAAATAATTGCATTAGAGACATCCCAGTTGGTTACTCCGCAGCTGATGATTTACGTTACAGAGTCTCGTTATCTAAATATTTAGAATGTGAATCCCCAGGTGATTCTCGAATGAAAAGTGTAGATTTTTATGGTGTCAATTCGTATCAATGGTGTGGTCAACAAACTTTACAAACATCTGGTTATGATGAATTGATTAAAGCATATAAGAATTTTACTAAACCTGTATTTTTCTCTGAATATGGTTGTAACAGAGTCCTACCTAGACAATTCCAGGAGTCTGAAGTATTATACTCACCAGCAATGGCTGAAGTATTTAGTGGTGGTTTAGTTTATGAATTTACACAGGAGGCAAATAATTATGGTTTGGTAAAGATCGATCCTCATGGAAATGCCCAAATCTTAGATGATTTTAAGATGTTAAAAAGTAGGTTTAAAGCTATCGAGGAAACGTTAAAACAACAAACTTTCAGAGAAGATTCGATTGTAACTCCATTATGTCAAGCTCAATATCCAAATTTGGGAATCAATATGGATACACCTAAGAAATTAGCTAAATTGTTAATCGAGAAAGGTGTTCAGCCGACAACTAACGGATATTGTGAATTAGAGTCTACCGATACAGAGACCAAGTATAAGATATACGATTCAGATGGTTCTACTTGGGATACTTCGAAGGGTATAAAATTTATTAATGGATTAACTGAAGATACAGTTCCGGTTGATACTAACGATAAAGGAAAGGGAAAGGATAAAATAGTTCGCAAGAATTTTGCAATTGTACATTCAATTCCTATCAAGAGTCTAATATGTTGGGTAATCATTACTATTGTGATCCCGTTAAATTTATTTCGTTAGCATAATTGTTATATATTTTTTAAATATTCGATATTAAATAATTTATGGTCTTTTCCAATTTTTATTCCTCGCAACGTTTAATGTCATGATTTTTTAAGGGTTCGCCGGTTCAGTGGGGTCGATATCGCCACCATTACAATGATATAAAAGAATAAATCTCAAGACAAGAAGTTGAGTCAAGTTGGTTGATATCCAATTCCTTCTACTTATACCACAGGCTGTTGAAAATAATTACTTTGCAATCGTTAACACAGTTATAGCGTCAATACTGGCTAAAATCTCGAAATATGTTAAATTTGGAATTAACCGCCCAGCAAGAAATACAGCTAATTAACAAAATAAAAATGAGAGCAGAACAGGCAAAGATACTGAGAGCATTCAGAATTGAGTTGAGTAAATGCCAATTTAATATGAAGGCAGAATTAGATTTACAAAATGAGCAATTAATAAGAGATCAATTGTTAAAACATTGCTATTCTTCCGAATCCGCTCCACCTTGTAGTTCATCTTCTGCTATTGATCCAGAAAGTTTTACTTTAATTTATGACAAAAATGAAGATATTATAAAAGAAGATTACTATTGTAATCCAATAAACAAACTAGATAAATAAATTTAAACAAATATTGCTCGAAAATAACTCCATACCATATCTTTCTATTCATTTGCTAAGTTCTTTCTTTCTTCGACAACGTCCTTTATCGTTTTACAAGATAATAAAATAGATGAAGTTACATCAATAACAATAATGGATATAGGGAAATTTTATACAGTCAAGAGCTAACCAACAAGAGAAAGCTCCTTTTGTAATATGACCGATTACACAAAAAAAGAAATTTCGCAGGACTTGACACTGCTTTGAGCTCTGTTGCTAATGTTTTGACAGCTTTCCTTACTTATAAAAGTTTATTTATGGAAAAGTATCTCCTCACCTTTATTGAATTTAATTATAATAAAACAATTCGACTATGAATTCAATGTATTATTAAAACTTCAAGAAATAAAGCCGAATTTTACAGTTATCTATTGGTTAATGATGAGATGACAAAGGAATTACAACGGAAAAATTGTTCAGCCATTGTATAAATAAAAAGATTACATGTCTAATTCAAAGCTAATTTTGATGGATTTTTGTACGTGCAAATGTTAATCAATGGAAAAACCTTGCCCCTCCTTTTTGAAATCCCACGAGTCCAGTCAGTAAATATTTTCGCTGGCAGATTATAAGAAAATCGTCACTTTATCAGAGAGAAACGATCGGAGTGAAAAAAAATCTGAAAAATAGTGTGATAAAACTAGTCAAACTAGTATTGTTAGTTAGATGAGGAATGCATCGTAAATTTTTTCAATTTTTTACCCATTCAGTATTTCCTCGCAATTAATCCCTCTGTGGCTATTGTTATCTCTAGATACGAAAAGGAGTTACGAAAAAAAACAAAACCGAAAATGAAATATTTTTTTTTCTTCACTTGGTGAATATTCAGCCAAATCATTTTACAACCCAAAAATTGGGAAGGTTGCTGTATTGTTTAACCAGTTGACTTTACTTTTCTTTTTCAAACAAATTCATTTATTACATTTGCTCATCTTTAATTTACCCATCGATTCCTTGAAAAATTAAACAACTTACTATATATATAACAAAAGCTTTCTTGTTCTGAAAAGTTCACTTCATTTTCAGGTTTTGTTGTTTCCCATGTTTTGTTAGGTTTTATTATCTTACTATTTTAAATTCCAAACATACCAACATTACTAAACACATTCACACGTGCACAGAACTATATAATTCTGTTTTAAAATACTTGTTTTTGATGCTAGTTCAACAATCAACCGTTTTCAATAGTTAAGATTTTTACAATATAAGTGACTACTACACTTCCAAGAATACAAAATCATACCAAAAGAAATATTATAGAGCAGTTATAACTACTTTTATTTTGAGAAAATTGATCAATAGTCGTATATATCAAAATATACAACAACACACACATACACATTACAAACAGAAATATTTTGAATATTATATTTGTTAATCTATCAATGGTCAGATAATAAAATACGTTTCTTTTGCAATATCAGTAAAGGAAATCTCGAGGAGTTTAAGCATCCAACATTTTAGCACATAGTACCACTTAACAAATACAATACATTCATCTAATCAATATTCAAATTATTATAAACAGAAATATTTAACCGCAACAACCAAAAAAAAAAGAACATATTTTTATTATATTCTATTAATTATTTAAGATGTCATCTATTCATTCCGGATCATCATCTTCCACTAGTCACTCTAGTAGCAACAATGAATCATTAGTTGATTCGTTAGACTCCATGAACACTGAAGAACACAATGAATTATATGACCACAGACAACATAATGATATCATGGCATCTCAAATCGAAAATAACAACATCGAATTAAATTTACAAAATGCTGTTACTTCTGACGTCATTATTGACAGCGATGATGAGGACACTAATGTAAGATTCATCTCTGATGGTTTACAAAGAGAAATTCATGCTGCTAATGCGGGTCAAATGAGAGAATCTCCATTGATATCATCTTCTCATAATCATCATCGTCGTGAAAGTTTTGGTGCATTACCTCAACCAGCTTTATCAGGTGCTCCAACTAAGAAGAGATCCAAGAGAGCTACTTCAGCTACTGATCGCAAGCTTAGCAATGGCGAGAAACATGATCCTTTTGTTTCACAACAATTAGATAACTCTAATGAAAAGGTTTCAGCTGCAAACTCACCAATGATGAGACCACGTCGTCAATCAAGAGCTCATTCTATCTCTGAAAAGATTCATGCTAAAGTTACTAGAAATAAGACTAGAACTGGCTCTGTTGCATCATCTCATTCAGGTAATCCAATTCCAATGTTAGCCAAGACCATCTCTCAAAAATCTACTGATAATAGAAACGGTGATAAAGTTACTCCGACCAAGACAAATGGTGATGCAACAGCTAATGCAGCTGCAGCAGCTACTACTGGAGCAGGTCCAACCTCAAGAAGAAGAGAATCATTTGATAGTGACAACTCCCAAGCTTCTGGTGAAAGTCAAGAAACTGAGGAAGATGTTTGGTTCCCATTATCTCCACAATTACATACTCGTATCAATGGTATCGATTTTGATGAATTGGAAGAATTTGCTCAAATTCAATCTGAAAGAAATGCTAATTATATTGCTACAATGAATGCCGCAACTCCAGCGGCAAATTTCACTGCTAATGGAATCGGTTCTACCTCTACTTCAACTTCGGTCTCTATGTCGTCAGCTGCGTTGAAATATACTCCAAGACCATCAGCTCAACAACAAATCAATTCTTCAAGTTCAAATGAAAATCCAATTTTCGATCATGCTCAGCCTGATAACGACGAGAAGAAAGGTGCTACTGTTGGTGTCTCATTCGGTAACAACAAGATTGAAGGTGAGGATTCCTTTGATGAGAAACCGATGAAATTTGAAGGTACTCAACAACAAGCAGGTGCCAATTTTAGATCTGAACCAGATTTAACAAGTGCTAGTGGTATTATGCCATATAATGGTATGCCTTATGTTGCACCAGATCGTTTCTCATTTTTCAATTCTAGTTCTGAAGAAACTGTACATTCAACTGATATTCCATCCTTAGTTTCTAAAGGTCAAAGTTTCTACAACCTGTTCAAAGGTGGTCAACCAACTTGGTGGTTAGATTGTTCATGTCCAACTGATGATGAAATGAGATGTATTGCTAAAGCATTTGGTATCCATCCTTTAACTGCAGAAGATATTAGAATGCAAGAAACAAGAGAAAAAGTCGAATTATTCAAATCTTATTACTTTGTTTGTTTCCATACTTTTGAAAATGATAAAGAATCTGAAGATTTCTTAGAACCAATTAATGTTTACATTGTTGTGTTCAGATCTGGTGTTATTACATTTCATTTCAATCCAATTTCTCATCCAGCTAATGTTAGAAGAAGAGTTAGGCAATTAAGAGATTACGTTGATGTTAATTCTGATTGGATTTGTTATGCGCTAATTGATGATATTACTGATAGTTTTGCTCCTGTTATTCAATCTATCGAATATGAAGCAGATGCAATTGAAGATTCTGTCTTTATGGCTCGTGATGAGGATTTCTCTGTTATGCTACAAAGAATTGGTGAAAGTAGACGTAAGACCATGACTTTAATGAGATTATTAAGTGGTAAAGCTGATGTTATCAAGATGTTTGCTAAAAGATGTCAAGATGAAGCTAAAGGTATTGGTCCGGCTTTAACATCACAAATCAATATTGCTAATTTACAATCTAATTACAATTCTGCAGGTAATCAGGGCGGTAGAAGATCTTATGGTTACAATAACCACAGTGCTGCATTAGCAGCTCAAAAGGAGGCTATCATGAATAATCGTATGGAGAGTCAACCTAGAGCGGAAATTGCAATGTATTTAGGTGATATTCAGGATCATTTACTGACCATGTATCAAAATTTAGCTGCTTATGAAAAGATTTTCTCTAGATCTCATTCTAATTATTTAGCACAATTACAAGTTGAATCGTTCAATTCTAATAATAGAGTTACTGAAATGTTAGGTAAAGTTACCATGATTGGTACCATGCTAGTTCCATTAAATGTTATTACTGGTTTATTTGGTATGAACGTTCACGTTCCAGGTCAATCATCTGAAGGTAGTTTTGCTTGGTGGTTTGGTATTCTTGGTGTTTTACTATTCTTAGCTGGTGCTGGTTGGTTATTGGCCTCTTATTGGGTTTCACGTATTGGTACTCCAAAGACCTTAAACGAGGCTGCAACTAGTGGTTCCAAATCTATCATTACTAATTTCTTACCAAGAGGTCATCGTGGTAGTGGTTCAAGAAACAATCAAAACAACAAACATTCTAATAGATCTATTGCTAGTTTACCAAGTAGATACAGTCGTTACCAATGAACGATATTTCTTCTTTCAATACATAAATGAATAAAAAAACATATATATTTATAATTCCTTTTTGTACCGATAAATAAATAAAAATTCAAACATCATGCAGAAGAATAACTTTATTCTATTTTCAATTTGGTCGTTAGTATCGTATTGTCTTGAAGTGTCACTCCTTACGGTGTTGTAAAAATGGGCCGAGTTCTATCAACTTAGCCGACCCTTTTAATCTTAAAAAAAGAATGAACGATAAAAAAGAATGATTCCCCCTAACATATACCACATAGTACCATATATAACGATACAGAAATACATATAACATAATAATGGATAACGAACGTGAAGAACGATTATTTCGATTACCTTTTAAGATTCCAACATTTCAAGGGATAAGGACCCTTGGTGTTTATTTATCTGGTATCTTTTATGCATTAGGTATATGGATATTTTTGGATGCCGTATTATATTCTAAACATGCTAATGCATCAGATGTTCATGTTACATTTATTGATTGGATACCATTTATTTGTAGTACGTTTGGTATGTTAATTGTTAGCTCAATTGAAAAAAATAGATTATTACAAGGTGCATTAAACGGTGAATCATCCCTGGGATCATCATTAGGTAATTTAGATTCCAGAATGGCATGGCAAGCAAGAAGTGTATTATTTTTTGGATTTTCATTATTAGCTGGTGGATTATCTGGTTCAATAGTTGTTTTAATTATTAAATTTTTAGTTAAAGATTATACTAGTTATCCAACTGTTGGGATGGGTGTCAATAATGTATTAGGTAATATTTGTGTTTTATTAAGTTGTATAATTTTATGGATTGCACAAAATGCAGAAGATGAATATTCATATTCTTTAACATTATAAATAAAATTCAATAGCATATATACATATATACAAATAATCAAAACGAAAATAAAAGAAAAAATATATAATTCTTACTTATTTGTTTTTAAAAAAAAATGGATTTAAATACATATGTACACTAGATAATAATAATAGTAACAATAATAATAAATGGAGTAGTAGTAATAATAATAATAATAGTAATTGTAATAGTTAATAATTAATTGATTTTTTCATCAAGGTGTATGGTTATAAGGACAGTAAGTAATACTTTTCTTTTTATTTTTTTCATGATTCTTGTGGTTTAATTTGTGTAATATATTCACCAATTATACGTAATTCGAAATCACTAAAATCGAATAAATTTGGTAAACGTACCGGTTGAGTATGTTCTCTTGGGAAGAAATATTGTTCATTTCTTAAATCATTAAAGAAAGGATGTGCTAAAATTTTTCTTGGAGTTAATCTTTGTTGTGGTTCATAAACTAAAACTTTCATTAATAAATCTATACCTTCTGGACCAGCACGATTAAAATATTTTTCAAAACGTGATTGTGGTATACCTGAGAATAAAGGTTTTGAATATAATGGACCATCATAACTTGGATTTGAAAAGAAGATAAATTTTTTATCTGGTGGACCTAAAATTTTCGCAATTTCTCTTAATTGTAATAATGGTTCTTGTCCTTGAAATACAGCTTTACCAATTAACATTTCACCAATTACACAACCAAGTCCCCAAATATCAACTTGAGTTGTATATTGTGTTGAACCTAAAATTAATTCAGGAGCTCTATAAAATCTTGAACAAATATAACTAATTGATGGTTCATTATGTTCTAATTTTTTCGCTGAACCAAAATCACAAATTTTCAATATACCAGTTGATGGATCAACAAGAATATTTGAAGGTTTAATATCACGATGACAAACACCAAATGCATGTAAATATAACATACCACGAGCAATTTGATATGAATATAATTGAATATGTTTTAAAGCCAATTCTAAATTATTCCTATAATATCTATTTATCTCTAATTGTAAAGTTTCAGGTAAACATTCCATTGCTAAATGTTGATAAATTTTATGATCTAATGGAGAAACATGAGTGAAAAAATATTCTAATTTAACAATATTTGGATGATCTGTTGCTCTTAAGATTTCTAATTCTCTTGATTTATATTCTGTTTGTGCAGGTACTTTTTTAATTGCAAATGGTCCATACCAATCTTCTTTATTTGGTGTTATCTTTGCCTGTACAACTGTACCAAATGCACCTCTACCAATTTTTCTGTATTCTTTAATTAACATTCTTCTTACTGTATTACTTTTATTTGATGTAACATCATCTGCGATGAATTCATAAATTCTATCACCGTTATCACCATTAACTTCAATATTATCACTCATTTTTCTGAAATAGTTTTATTAAACGCAAAAACACACAGGGGAATACAATTTTCTTAGATATTCAGTATCACCTATGTTAAAATTGTAACAAAATTCAATTGAATTCAAATTAATAATTATAATTGTTTATAAATTAATCTCCATGTAGTGTTTCCTTAATATTAATTGCTAATTTCTTGTTATTTTTACCCGTTAATTTATCGAGACAAAGAAATTTACTACGAGACGCCACCAAATTTATTGAAAATTGATCTCATATCATACTGTACGAGCTGTCGTGGCAAGTGATAACGCATATATATATATTAACAAACAGATTCAATCCTTACCTGACCCAATAATATATATTTGTGTACGTTTTACTGTTACATGCATAGCTCAGGGACATTCTAATATGATCAGATTACTTTAATATGATTGATGATTGTGAGATATAGGGGCATCATTTTCTTGACTGCGATACGACATCCGTACACCCACACAAAACCAACTTCACCATCACCCATACACCTACATTCAAGATAAATTTATTGAATTACTACAAATTCTTACAGAAATGTTCGTTCAACACGTAAAATATTACCTAATTGGGACATCCCTCTTTGGTATCTCTCTAACTCCGGTAAATTAAATTTTTCAATCATTATTCCCCATTAATCCGGATTTAATTTAGTCATCTCAATTAAATAATATTTTGTGTCATTGACATATCGATGAGTTAGTAAATTGAATTGGAATATTATTATTATATCGTTGTTCTTATTTATGAATTATATAGTTGTGTTATTTTTAGATGATTATGCTAACTTATATATATATATATGGGATGTTTTTCAGTTTTATGAATATGCAAAATTGGAGTTTAGAAATTTATATTTAAACTGTTGTAAAATTTAAACCTTGATCAATATTTTCTTTTAATTCATTAATACAAATTGGTAGTAAATCATTAGATTCCTTTGAATTTAAATAATCAATAATTTTATATTTAATTTCATTAATACCTTGTAATGTTACAATAGTTGGTATAGCAAAAAATTGTAAATCTTGAATTCTTGATTGTAATTCAATACTACCTGTCGCAATTGGTTCATTATTTGAATTAATTAATGAAATAAATGATGTAATTGTAATATCTGGTGAATTACCAAGTAATAAATCCATAAATTTTGTTAAAATTTTAAATGATGAATGTGCCATTGATAAAGTTGCTGAACCTTTACCCTTTTTAGCTTTAACAATTTCATCACCACCATATTGAACTCTATGAACTAAATTATTAATTGTTTCTTGAGATAAATTATCTGCAGCAGAACATTGTGAAAATACAGGTATAATTGTATTACCTGAATGACCACCAATAACTGGAACTTGTGGCATTTCCATTAATTGTAACCCACTTGAAATATTTTGTTCTTGAACAATATTTTTCAAAAATGTCGAACCTCTTGTTGAATCTAATGTAGTAATACCAAATAATCTTTTCTCAATACCATTATTATTTGAACATGACATTAATTTTTTGGCCATTACAGGTACTAAAGAATTAATTGGATTAGAAATTAATAAAATAAATAATTTTGATAAATCACAATATTTAATAATCGAATCAGTTAATTGTGATACAATTTTAGCATTAATACTAAATAAATCATTTCTTGTCATACCAGGTTTTCTTGGTACACCAGCAGGAATTAAAATTATCGAAGAATTTTTTAAACAATTTTCTAAATCATTATAATGAGATGATATGGTAATAGGTGTATCAATATGTGATAAATCTGATACTACTCCATTAATCATATCTTCATTAATATCATATAATGATAAATGAATACGTACATTTGAATGAGATCTCACTAAATAATGAATTTGTGATTTAATTAATAATGATAAACTTTGTCCTATACCACCAGCTGCACCAAGGACAACTATCTTAATAGTATTAATATTTTGTAAATCTGTTGGCATTTTGTATATGTATATGTATTTGTTATTATAGTCTTGTTTCTTGCTATGTAATAAATAAAATATGTATTTTTTTTTAAGAAATAAAAGAGAGAAACAAGAGAATTATTATTCTAATTCGTGCCATTTATATATGTTTTCCCATACTGTGACACTTTTTCAAAAATTGGAGAAATAAGGAACCACCAGATTGCAAAAGCCACACCATCACATCTCCATACAAAACAGTTTTGGGTACACAGTGTTGCACTCTCTGTTTCTAAGGGTACGTCATCGGAGGTATTAGTAATGGCTGTTGTTGCTACGGCGGTTTCTGTGGTGCCTCGGTAAATACCGAATAAATTCACTGTGCCTTCCAATATTTATTATGATCAACGGGGTTTATTTCTCGGTAATTAGCGAGATGTGTATGGTTGTCGTAATGTTCATTATTAAAGACTCACGGCATTTACCGAATAGTAGTGGTAACAATTTTCAATTAATGATCGGCAATTACCGAATGATTTACCATCGACAAATATAATATCAATATAATACCACTCACTGTATTGCAAACATAATTCAGGGTTCGCAATAAAGTTTTTGCTTTCTTTAGTAGTGTGTGTGTGTGTTAACAATCGATTCGAACTGATCTCTATCATACAATGATTGAATGTCATGGAGTATGGTACACTACGCCAATTATAAGAATTATATGATTAGTTGCATATTTTTGTAGATCTCATAGTCGTCATAACCATGTGAATCTCCTATCTCGTACGATTCTTTGTATATCTGTATTATCTTCCACTTACATTATCATCTGTATGCTGTTTTCTACTGAAAAAATTTTCAGTCATCTCATCGCTTCTTGAAATATATAATAAGATCATCAACAAATATATATAGAAATAAACCAAAACAAATATATATATAAACGTATCAAATAACAGTATATCAGATTTCTATTATTTTGCGATGGAACCCCCTACCAAGAAGATCAAAACTACAACTGAACGTCTAAGATGCAATTATATTATAACTAAAAAAAATAGACAATGTGGAATGACAAGACGTGCAGATTCAGATTTTTGTTCAGAACATTTAAATTTAATGAAAAAGGATATTGGTAATGAGAAACATAATGGTAGAATAGATATTACAAATGGTAGAATTAGAATTCCTTGTCCATTGGATCCAAATCATTCAGTTTGGGAAGATCAATTGAAGAAACATTTAAATAAATGTAATAAATTTAAATTATCCCATATTAATGACAATAATATTTTTTATTCAAAGGATTTAAATAGTTGTCAACATCCAACAAATAAAATCGATTATAAATTATATCTGGATAAAGTTATTGAAATTTTACAATCGTATCAAAAAGATGATATATTTGATATTCCTTTAAAACAAGAAGCTAATGAAGAAATGGTTCAATCAAGAGTTAATACATTAACTAATCAAAAACATGCTATTCAACAATCTTCTTTAATTCAAAATATGATTAATCATAAAATATTAAATTTATCGACAAATATTGAAAATTCACAAGATTATATTGAATTTGGTTGTGGTAAAGCAGAATTTTCAAGATATTTAAATCAAGTAATAATTTTATCTCAAGATAACATCAACGAAATTAGACCAATTACATACCATTTAATTGATAGAGCTTCAAATAGAATGAAATTCGATACTAAAATTGTTTCAGATACTCAAGATTTAACAAAACAAAATAAATTTAAACCGAACGTTGATAGAATTAAAATCGATATTAAAGATTTGAAAGTAGATACACAATTAAATGAAGATCGTTCATACGTAGCATTATCAAAACATTTATGTGGTGTAGCAACTGATTTAACTTTACGTTGTATAGTTAATAATCCATTATTGAAAAAAAAATTGGATGGGATCTGTATAGCTATGTGTTGTAGACACGTTTGTTCATCTGATGACTATATCAATCCAGAACATATTAAATCAATATTACAAAAATTTGAATCAGATTTAACATATGAACAATTTTTCACATGTTTAACTAAACTATGTTCTTGGGCTACTAATGGTAGAAGATCAGATATGAATGGGACAGATATTGTAGAAATTACACCAACTATATCAATGACAATCGAAGAACGTGAATCCATAGGTCTTATGGCAAGGAAAATTATCGACACAGGTAGATTACAGTGGGTTAAACAAAACATTAGTGAGGATTCACATTTAATTCGTTACGTTGATAAATCTATATCATTGGAAAATGTAGCATTATTAGTACACTCTACATAAATAGAAATATTATATATCATGAATACAAATACATCTCATTTTGTGAAATGTGTAAAATAACGTTCCCTGAAATTTGATGGAGATCTCTTTTGACCACCATTAGTTGGACCATTAAATGAATCACCACGATTAACATATACAAGTAATCTTCTTGACCATTTATTAAATTCTTGAACACAATTATATTTTAATTCTAAATTTGAATGTAACGGTATAATTGTTTCAACATTTTCATCATTTGCCGTTGGCATCCAAAATGCTAATCTACCACCAATCGGTAACCTTTCTGCACTATAATTTAATAAATCATCAAGTAAAGAATCAAGTGAATAAGGTTTCTTTGTTGGAATATAATCTTTTCTTAAAAATGCTTTTTGACCATCAATCACTATATCTTCTTTACCTGCAAACCTTTCGGGATCTCTAGCACCAAGAATTTTAATACTTTCACGTATACCATATGGTGGATCACATAAAATTGTATCTATGACAAGATTTGATCTTAATGCATTATGAGTAAAATCCATGGTTAAAACATCTAAAAATTTATCAGATTCTTTATAAAAATTAAAATTACTTTTAATATCTGTATTAGCACCTTTACCACGAATCATTCTACCATCAATATCAGATCCAATAACAAGAGCACCAAAATGACCACCTGCAGTCAAAAAGGAACCTGTACCAGCAAATGGATCATACATTAAAGTACCTGGTTTCACTTGTGCAATATTTGCACTCACTAAGGATAATTCTGCTTCAAAACTTGTTGTACCCTTGTATGGTCTTTTCTTTAAATCATATCTTTCCATTGCACTACGATTACCACCAGCAATGAAACGACCAAAAAAATATGAAATTGGTATTGTTGAAGCTGCGTTACCTACAGTTGATTCATAATTTTCAATTATTGTAAAGATTTCTTGTGGATTCTTTAAATCGATTTTACCTTCAAATTCTAAATATTTAAATGATTCCATTTGTTTAAGTCTAATTGACATGTCTTTCTTCTTACCACCTTGATAATTTTCAAATTCAAATTTAAATGATGATTGTTTAAATTGGTTACATCTTTCTTGGAAACCTGGAGTTTGTTTAATAGTTTCATGTAATAAATCTAATGTTTCACCCTGACCCCAATATTCATAAATCGCTTTTGTCAAGATCGAACGTTCAACCCACTGACGTGCTTGTTCATCGTTATCTAATTCCAAAAAGAAGAATGGAGAATGTGCATCATATTTTGAGAAATCGATTTTCAAATTGAAAAGATCTGCTAGAGATTCTAATTCAGCTAATCTAAAATTGGTATGGACTTGAGCCATATACAGTAGATATTGTTTCCTGCCCATATTGAAGTATTGCACACTATTCTAATATATGAATGTGATTAAATAGACATTTTATTGCAACAAATATATTGTTTTAAAATATTCGATGAGCATCGATTTCTACCAGAAAAGAAACTAAATTTTTCAGAAAATGAAAAGTTTCATGAGAAGACCTAAAACGTCTGACATACTAAAATTGGATAGGGTTGTATGTTGTCATATTAAACACGTTAGGGTAGGATAGGGCACACATATCATATTTTCCTAATTAGGCATTTCTGTCCTTCTGAGGTATCTCCTTCCTAAATAGGAAACTCCTCTTTTCATCTTGTTTTCTTAAAATTTCTCCTTCGGAAAACGAGAAAAAGTATAAAAGGGAGCATCAACAACGACAAATTTTTGAGAATATTTGCCACTCCTTTTCATCTAAAAGGAAGAAATCTAAACGACTTTAACTAGTGGAACGATAGATTAATAAGGAAGAACTTTAGGTTTATTATTATACGTGAAATTATTTGTTTGAGAAAAAAGGTATATTATTCGTTGGATAGAAACAGTATTTTTTATTTTACTTTAGAAGTTTATTTTTGATATATAACGTTTGGAAACGTATAACCAAGGATAAATAATATTTTGAAATAGTGGACTATAACAGTGGAACTTGTATTTTTAACTAACAAATCACCATAAGAACCGAGAAATTTTTTAATTTTTATTTTTTTATTTTATTTTATTTTTTTTTTTTTTGAAAGTATACTAGTTTATATTTTATATTTTAATAGAATTAATATAATTTAATCTATTTTAAACAACAGCAAAGAACATTAGAAAAACGTTACCAGTTTTTTTATCAATATATTTTTATTTATCATAAGGAAAAGGGATTATTAAAACCTAGTTTTTCTTTACATATAAATATAGAACCTGTTACATTATACATTTTAGTGTAATTACATTTATCTTTTTTTTTAGTAATTAGCATTTTAGTTTTTAGATAGTTGCATATCAGATCAGGTAAGAAACAATGAATTCAGACGAAGAAGATTTTAACGATATCTACGGTGATACCGAGAAGAAAATTGAAGAAACAAAGAAGGAAGAAGTTAAAAATGATGCTTTATCTCAATTAGATCAATTAGCTGCATTACAAGCATTATCCTCAAATATAAATAAACAGAAAGAAGAATCTGAAAAGGTATCAAATGAAACTGAGAAACCTGCAGAAACTAATTCTTCAACAGGTACCACAACTACTGCACCTGCAGCTCCTATGCCATGGGAACAATTACAACAAACTGTTTCTCAGTTACAACCTCAAGCGGTTGTAGAACCTGCAAAACCTGAAGAACCTTCCGGTCCAGTTAAAGCAGATATCTCTAAGGATAATTGTAAAATGTTTATCGGTGGTTTGAATTGGGAAACTGATGAAGAAGGACTAAAGAAATATTTCAGTAAATACGGTAATGTTACCGAATTAAGAATTATGAGAGATGGTGCTACCGGAAGATCAAGAGGTTTTGCATTCCTAACATTCGAAGAATCAAGTAGTGTTGATGAAGTTGTTAAGACTCAACATATCCTTGATGGTAAAGTCATTGATCCAAAGAGATCTATTCCAAGAGAAGAAAAGGATAAAACTGGTAAAATTTTCGTAGGTGGTATCGGTTCAGATGTTAGACCAAAAGAATTCGAAGAATTCTTCGCTCAATATGGTACTATTATTGATGCTCAATTGATGTTAGATAAGGACACAGGTAGATCAAGAGGTTATGGTTTCATTACTTATGATTCACCTGATGCTGTAGATCGTGTAGCTGCAAATAAATATTTAGAATTTAAAGGTAGAAATATGGAAATCAAAAGAGCTACTCCAAGACATGGGGGTAGAGGAAATGAAAATAATGATAATAACAATAATAATAATAATAATAACAATCATCAACAAAATAATCAAGCTTCTACAATGCCAAATGCCGTTAATCCCGCACAAGGTATGCCAAACCCAATGGGTGGTATGAATCCAATGTTTAATCAACAAGCAATGGGTGATTATTTCAAACAAATGCAAGATTATTATTCACAAATGCAACAACAAACTGGTATGGATTATAGTCAAATGTATCAACAACAGATGCAACAAATGGCTATGATGATGGGTGGTTTCGGTATGCCAGGTATGCCAGGTATGCCAAATGCTGGTTCCCCACAAGCTGAATCAAGTAATGACGAACAAAATCAATACCAGGATCCAAATGTACAAACCATTGGTGCCGACTCACATGATGACCAATCTGCTTCTAACTCCGAGGGAAATAATGATAGACCAGAGACTCCTGAATTCAATTTACCAAAGGGTCCAAGAGGTCCTTCGAATAATTATCCTTCAAAAGAGAATGGTTATTATGATGACCGTCGTGGTAGACGTAATAATGGTGACTATAATCGCGGTGGTCACAGAGGTCGTGGTGGACATAGAGGTCGTCGTGGTGGTGGTCGTGGTGGCCGTGGTGGCTCTAGAGGTGATGGAGGTTACCATCCATACAATAGGGACAGAAATTAAGTCACTTAAATAACTTGTAAAATAATAACAAAGTCTAATGGACTCATGAGACTTAATAACCATATATACAAACAGCTATATAATAATAATAATTATAATAATGAATAAAACACTTTTGTTAAAATACTTACGTGAAGATTTTTTGTAGCAAGGAGAAAACTTGTTCAACTAATATCACCATGGGTTATACCTAATTGCACAATGGCGTATACATTCAATAAAGATAAGAAGATCCAAACAATACCTGATATGATAGTAGTGATCCAATTATTTGCCATATTTACAATCTTAATAGTGGTACCATCATCTTCTTCAGTGATCTCAGTAGTACTAAAATTTTTATGCTCTTGCTTCAAATGTTGCTCATCTACATCTAGATCAATATCCCTAACAGTAACTTCTGTTCTCATGATTTTCTTGGAACATGTGAAATAGACTAATGGAGCAACAAGAAATGGTAACACGATAGATAAAACTACTTGTGATGCATTCAAAGCTTTGTTCAATGCGTCCTTACCTATACAAACTGAAATCACTAAACATGGAATGATAGAAATACATCTAGTGACTAATCTTCTTTGCCATGGTGCCAATTTCCAGTCAATATGACCTTCACAGACTATTTGACCTGCCATTGTACAGACAATACCAGCAGATTGACCACTTAGTAACAATGCTAGCATGAAAATTGTACCAGCTGCAGGAGCAAGATTCTTTGATAATAGATCATGAATCGAATACAAATCAGCGTCGGAAGCATTTGGAGTATTGTATAATGTAGAACCAGAAACAACCAAAATTGCACAATTGACAAATAATGCTAATGTGAAAAGTGTTAATGTTAATTCGACCATAGAATATTTCATACAATATCTAATTGCTTTTAAAGTTGGTCTATAATTGAAATATCTTTCTTCCATTGCTTCTTCTCTAGAAGCCTTTTTCTTATCTTCTTCATCCCTATTGATTGCATTACTATTACCAACTTGGACTTCCTCGTCATTATTATCTGTTAATACTCCCAGGTTATTATGAGCGATATCATAATCCAATAGTCTTGGTTGAACTAAACCTGATCCCAAGAATAAAGAATGAGGCATAACGGTAGCACCCAAAATAGAAATTGCTGTATACATACCATTATGTTCAAACATTTGACTAGATGGAACAAACCCTCTAAAGACATGTCTTACAGATGTATCCTTAGGAATATAAGCTAGTTCCACAGCAAAACATATACAGACACCAATCACAAGTAATGCAACCCCCATTTCGAAATATCTAACAAATCTCATTGAAGATGCACCCGGTTTATAAGCGACCATAACAGTTAAGACATCGACAATTGTAATAACTACACCTGCAGGCAATGGGACTTTAATCAAAATATTCAATGCAATGGCAGTACCAATAACTTCTGCAACATCTGTGGCAATGATTGCACATTCTGCGAAGAAATAAATCACGTAATTTAACCATCTAGGTAAATGTTCTTTACAATTTCTTGACAAATCCTTACCTGTGACAGAACCTAATTTAATACACAGGCACTGTAAAAATATAGCAATAAAATTGGATAATAAGATAATGCATAACAATGAAAATTCATTACTTGCACCTGCACTAACTGCTGTAGAATAATTACCTGGATCGATATAGGCAACAGCCACCATAATACCAGGACCAATAAATTTGATATATTTACTTAGGATATTTTTAGTGCTTTGTTTGAATAAGTCAAAGCTTGAAAATTCTGGATCATTATTGGTACTTACTCTAGTTGATTCTTGATTTGATACTGTTTGATCGAGAGTTTGTAATGATAAACCCTCGGTCTCTATAATATGGGGTTCATAGGCAGACTGCTGGCCCATTGTGGTCTCATTGACATTAATTTTATTCTTAACAGAATCGTCCATATTCGATGTGATTTATCTCAGTAGGTATTAGTTTATCACATCTACGATTTGAACAAATTTTTAGACCCTGCTATATTTGACAAACAGTCTTGCTTTTTAATAAATGTTCTCGATGCCCAATTAGAAGGCCCCTTTAATTTTTGTCGTGTTGCGGTGAAGTACCTTGAACATCTTCCTAAAAATAAAAGCACCTCTATACAGAAGAAGTCAAATATTTACACGAAACGATATGAATGCTCAATATCATATTTCATAAAAAAATGTATCTTTCAGACATTTGAGTTATACAATTATATATATAAATGTTTTGATAAAAATGCACAAAAATATTTGTATGCTAAATAATACTATATTATATTGTAAGTTTATGGATCTACTAATAAACAAAGTTATCTTATATAAAAGATATATTAATATGGGTGTGGTTTTTTATATTTTTTAATGATTATTGTTAACTGATTTCATATAGATAAAATCAGAATATCGTTGTTGTTTTTTGAATGTTTTAGAAAAGATGAAGAAATAAAAAAAAAATATTTTGTTTTAAAATTGTATTTATTAAAACGAAATAATTTATTCGTCGTCTTCTTCTTCTAAAGTTTGAGCAGCGATACGATCCAAATCTCTTTGACCGTTTTCAGAGATTCTTCTACCACCCTTTGGAGAGATTTCTAAGACACCAATCTTTTCTAGAGCTTGTAGAACTCTTCTGTTAACGGAACCAGAAGCGTCAACATGCTTAGATGGTCTACAACCTCTGGATTTAGCGTTACCGTATAGCTTGTTTAGAGCACCGACACCGACTTGCTTTCTTAGGTAGATGTGTCTAGCGACAGAGGCAGCTCTCTTGTAGAACCAACCTTCAGCATCTTGTGGTGGCATTTCGTTACCAGCAGAGGTCTTGACAATGTCGACATAACCTGGAACTTCTAGCTTACCTTGTCTTTGTAAGAAGGAAGCGTAAGCGTTAATGAATTCTTGAGCAGCAACGTCTCTACATTGAAAAAAATGAATATATGGATGAGAAATTACATATTGCAATTGCAATATCTTATTTTTCTTACCATTTATAATTAATGTTAGTAAAATTCAGTTCGTATTGAGTTGCTAAAAGGTTACATTGCAGATTATCGATATTTGTTTAATGGATATTACTGATCTTGGATTATTCATGGTGGTATTGTTCCAATTAATATAATTCATTTTGATTGTTCGCATTGCATGTGGTATCATTTTATCAAAGTAGTTGAAACAATTATTTGTTAATTAAATTTATTCGCGGGGTCCATATATATGACTTTCTGATCAACTCCTGATATTATCAATATTATTCATATATTAAATCAAATCGTATTTTATTCTTTTGAAATCCCTTATGTAATATCTTTCTATTTTCGCATTATCATTCATTTCGATATAATTCTATTCGTAACCACTGTTCTTATCGTCTCGTTCACATACCTAACGGAAACACCTGGCATTTTGTATGTATATATGGTTCTTTTTAAGCTTGTAAGAAAGAAATTATAAAAACTGCTAAAATATTCTTATATAAGATATACTACTTCTTCTAATACTATGTAACGTGTTACAATACCAATACAAGCTCATCCATTACACTATGGTAACTACATTGAAGATGCCTCTAAGTTACACTAATTCACCTCTGTAACACTTAGATTGTTCATGAAGAAACAATCACCATATTTTCTTTCGCACACACTGAATCTCGCGATGAAATTTTTCAGTTTCATTTTTTTTTTTTTTTCATTTTTCTCTTTTTTTCCGAAAAAGTTGAAGATTTCCATTCGAAAGTATCGTTTTGTCCGATTTGTACATGGGTTTGTCTGTAATCTGACACTCCCATTTTGTTGAACAATTTCGTTTGGATCCCGCGCGGACGCAACGAAGTCGTGACAGGGCTCAGGATGTACGGGTTCTTTGATGAAAATGGTGTAAGGATGTTGCATACATTCATCGTCAAAATATGTATAAACAATATTTTGACAATAATATCAAAGGTATCCCATATATCTATTCATATATAAAGTTCGAAATTGACAATATTTTTTTTTTCTAAATGATTATAAGTAAATAAGATTGAAATTAAAAAAATTATGTAGATGATATATTATATAATTCTTTAAATTAAGCTTTTTACACCTTGAAGGCCTTAGAGTTTCTTCTACCTCTAGCTCTTTCGAACTTTCTACCCTTAGATAGGATTCTTGGAGCCTTGTTCTTGTGTGGACCCATACCGAAGTGTCTAACAGCTTCTCTGGAGTTTCTTGGACCTCTTAGAATTAAAGTGTTTTGACCCTTTGGAGCTCTAACAGCTAATTGATCTAAAGTGATACATTCACCACCAGCCTTGGTGATTCTAGCTCTGGCACCAGCGGTGAATCTTAGAGCAGCAACGGTGACCTTTGGTAATTCGTAAACTCTGGAGTCATCAGTAACGGTACCGACAACAACAATGGTCTTAGCAGAAGCACCATCTTGCTTTAAAGCTCTAACAATTCTAGAGACAGAGACAGGTGGTCTGTTAATCTTGGATAAGAATAGAGACTTTAGGACAACCTTGTTGAATGGAGCATCAGTTCTTCTAGCTAAGAAAGAGTATAACTTAACTAATTGCTTTAAGTAGACATTGTCAGACTTTGGAGCGGTTCTGTGACCAGATCTTTCGTGTTGTTTGGTAGTGTGATCGATACCCATTTTGTTCCTATTGTTGTTGCTAATTTATTTTTAAAATATAAAACTACTGAAAGTATACATATGTATGTATGTATTTAGTATGGCTATATACTTATACAATGTTTAAGATTAATTGTTATTACAAAACGAACTCATCGTAATTGAAAGTTCAGAAGTTTCAGCAGGCAGTTTTACTAAAGAAGAAACAAATTTTCGTAGTGAAACGACTTAAAATTTCGATCATCTTGCACGACAGAAAAGCGAACTGAAAAATTTCCAGAAAAAAAAAGTTTATGTCGCTGCGGGAATATAGTTGCATCATTACTGAAAACGGAAATTTGTTGGAAATTCGGTCAAAAAACGAATTTCTTCAATTTTTTTTCAAATTTTGAAGAGAAAAAAACGGATACATCCTATCACCACATGGTGTACGTCATGGGACAACAGTCTAAAAACGACGCCAATCCATAAGAGAAGCGCTAAAAAGGAAACAAAACCAACACAAGGATGTTAGTTTATGAAACTATATACTTATACTCTACAAAGCTCGTCTAATAAGTAGCTGTATTGTTATCGTCCTTTCAAGATGGGGTTATGGACGAATAACGTTATTAGCGATCTGGGTTAAATGATTATCTATATATTATTGAAGACAAGCCAGAATATACACTATCCTTTTACAACCTTGAACATAGCAAACAATATGCACGATATCTCTTAAGATTATATCCTAATGGCATGTTCTCAGTTAATACATCTTGACAAAAATGCAGAAAATTCTTTTTAAGATCGGCATTATTCAATAGTCACTTTCCAATTGTTAGTGAATGGGGACAAACCAAACTAAATAGATAGATGCATATGTAAACAAGTATCGGTACGAGGACGTGCCGCTGATATAGAGGAGAATAAAGAAGTAAACATTCGTGTAATATGATATTGCAGCAGCCCACACGTGGTTTTTGTTACATTTGCATTTTACACAGTACTAAGGGGGGACTGAATAGTGGCACAGCCGTTCGCGCTCAGAAATGCCCGCACGGTCCTCTCTCATCTTCACAACATGTACCCCTAAAATTTCCTGAGGAGTTGCGGAGTTTATTGTTCTTATTGTGGAGTGTGTCCTACCGCCACCCCCCCCCCCCGTGAATCGGATCAGAAATGTATAAAAGGAGGTGGATAATTCCCATTTATATTTGACACAGAAAGACATGTTTCTTTGGTTTCTCTCATTTTTTTATTCTTCCCTGGTACAAGACACCATGAAGGTTTAAATTATGAAATATCCATAGATTGTTAATATACAAGAAATTATAATTATTTTAATGAAATGTTAAGGAGAGTTTTTAGTCGGTATGCAAGGAGTGTGTGACTTTTACATGTAAGCCCGTTCCATGAGAGCCCGACACTACCTAAATTTCATTCATCGTTACGAGGTATTGAGATTCTGGTGTGCAGTAATGCATTTCCTCTTCTTTTTTTTTTGGCACAGTATTGGTATATTTTTGTCGTTGATAGATCGATTCCATAGATTATTTAACATTATTTTATTGTTTGGGTGCTGGTTCTTTTCTGTAAGATGTGTGACCTCCCGTTTTTAATTGTTGTTAGTTTGATATTCCCTTATTCCAAATATATATGAATAAATTTTACAAGAAAAAAGAAAAAGTGTATTCTTTAATTGATTTTGATATGTATCTCTTATTGTGGGGTTATGATAAAATTGAAAAGTATATGATGCGTTGAGAATTATTGTATTTTTTTGTGGCATACTTGTGGAAATATTATTATTATTATATGTGGTAAATTTAATATACTCTTGGTGGGATTAAAATATGAAACGATTTTAAAATTATTATTATACTAACAAGTTGATTTTGTTATTTTCGTCGATTCGATAGAAAGACTTGATATTGTGAACTGGGAACTCTTTTGCTTATTATATTTAGGGGAAAAGTAACTTGGTATATATATAGGTGTAAACTATTAAAAATTGAGATGAAATGAAAGGATACAAACTAACAAGGTTAAAATTACACATCATCAAAAGATTATTATTCAATTAGATTTGTATATAGGTTTTTATGTCCGCTTAATTATATCTACAAAGTATATATATAAGTTATACCAATTATATACGTTAATACCATATCCAATTATACTGTGTCAACATAACAAAATTTGTTCTAATATTTAACTAACTTCATACCAACTGAAATATATCTTGAAATTGCGTAACACAAGACACCTACACCCATGATTACAGAATTAAAAACAATAAATTTATTATAATTTGATACTGAACCATTCCCAATGATTGCACCACCAATAGGTAATACAGGAATTGTAATAATTGCCTCTAAGAAATAAACTGTTGAAAATCTTTTACCAAAATCTTCAGTTCTTGAAATTTGTCCAACACAAACAGGTGTTAATGAAAAAATTGATCCAGTTGAAAATCCATATAATATAACATAAACCCATAATGCTGCAACATGTGTACCAAATGGTAACCAAATAACAAAATTAACAAATACAGCAAATGAAACAGTAATGATAGTAACATTAAATCCACCAAGATATTTATCTGCGATATAACCTGGAATGTATCTACCAAACATACCAGCTGCATTGGTTACCATAATTAAATTATATGATGTTGATTCTGAATTACCTACAGCTAAGGAATATGATGCAACGTATGTCGCAAGTGCAGTCAATGCACTTTCAACTAGTGCTGCACCTAATGCAGCAAATAAGAATCTTTTCTCTAGGAAATATCTCCAATTGAATGAACTACTAAAATACCATTTCAATTCATCTTTTTTGGTTTTAAATGGGACTGGTACTTCTTTATCATATTCTTTAACTAAGAAAAAGGATACGACTAAACAAAAGAAACAAACTAATGCAAAAATACGAATTGCCCATTTAAATCCAACTTCAGAATATAATTTTCTTAATACTGGAGCAATTAATATACCACCAATGGACCCACCCATTGTAGCAATACTACTTGCAATACCTCTTTTCCTATAGAACCATGATGTAATTACACTTACTAATGGTGTCATTAATATACCTGTACCAACACCTGCAAGTACAGAAAATGCAAGGATAAATTGATAAACTTCTTGACAATCTGCTAATGCAACTAAACCACCTGTATAAAAAAGAATCCCAACAATCATTGGTTTCAAAGTACCATTTCTATCAAAATATCCACCTGTCAGGACACAACTCAGCGAACTAATAACAAGAAACAATGAAAAGATCCAAGAAATTGTAGATTGTGAAACATTAGCTAATTGATTCTTAGACACGTAGGATTCGATTGCACCCAGAGAGTTAACTATACCGAACACAGGGATTAGACCCATAAACGACCCAAACACAACTAACCATGCTTCTTTACCACCATCGGGATAGACTCTACCATTCTCATCGACATATTTCCCATCATGTTCATCCTCATCTACAACAGTATCAGACGTTTCAAACGCCTTGGTTTTATCCTTTGTCGCATTTCTATCCTCGTCATCATCGGGTGTCTCATCCTTGTATGAGTAACCGGTTGCTTGGAATGGAGCCTTATCAATGGTATATTGTAATGAATGCAAATCTATCTCTGAGTTTTGAACATCATTCCCTGTACTCTCTGCATTACGTTCACTATGATCCTTGGAAGTGAATACCTTACCTGGTTTATTAAGTAAATTAAACGGTAACATCTTGCACGGTTATGTTTTTTTGCTTTATCAGATGGGTACAGTTGTGCCAAGCAACAAATTGTGAAATATTGATGATCGATTATTGTTTCGAGAAATTTTTCATTTTTTCGACCATCGCGCTAGCGCCGTTGCCATATCAACAGCAGATCTGGAAATTAATATTATTATTTTTTTACTTATAAAGGAATATTAATTAGATAGTATATAATTAGCGAAACATAAATCAATATTTAACTAGTTTGAACCCGACTGAGAAACATCTCGATATGAAATAACATACTGCACCAGCTAACATTACCACAGAATTGAAAATAATAAAATTATTATAATTAGTTAATGAGCCCTTACCAATAATTGCACCACCTATTGGTAAGACAGGTATAGTTAATAGTGCTTCTAACATATATACAGTTGAATACCGTTTACCGAAATCGTCAGTTCTTGAAATTTGTCCCACACAAACAGGTGTCAATGATAAGATCGAACCTGTTGAGAACCCATATAATGCAGAATATGTCCATAATGCATTAAGATGAGTACCAAATGGTAACCATATGATGAAATTACATAGTACAGCTAATGTAACCGTAATTATAGTAACGTTAAACCCACCAAGCCATTTATCTGCAATGTACCCTGGAATATATCTACCTAACATCCCTGCGGCGTTCGTGACAGTAATTAAATTATATGATGTTGATTCTGAATTACCTACCGTTAAAGAATATGATGCGACATAAGTTGCCAATGCGGTCAATGCACTTTCTGCCAATGCAGCACCTAATGCAGCAAATAAGAATGGACCTTCTAAGAAATATCTCCAATTGAAAGAACTATTAAAATACCATTTAAATTCTTCCCATCTACTTGGGAATGGAATAGGTGTAGGTTGATCCCAAACTTTAACAAAACATAATGAAATTAATAAACATGCAGAACAAATTAATGAGAAAATTCTTAGCGCCCATTTGAAACCTACTTCTACATAAAGCTTCCTTAAAATCGGTGCAATGATCATACCACCAATGGATCCACCCATTGTGGCAACACTAGTAGCTACACCTCTCTTGTGATAAAACCAAGTAGCAATGACACTAACTAATGGAGTCATTAGGAACCCAGTACCAAATCCACACAATACAGAGAATGCAAGAATAAATTGATACGTTTCCTGACAATCTGCTAAAGCGATTAACCCAGCTTCATAAAACAAAATCCCTAGACACATTGGTTTAAATGAACCATTTCTATCGAAATAACCACCTGTCAGAACACAACTTAAAAATGTAATGACTAAATATAAGGAAAAGATCCAAGAAATTGTAGATTGAGCAACACCAGCTAATTGATTCTTAGACACGTAGGATTCGATTGCACCCAGAGAGTTAACTATACCAAACACGGGGATCAAACCCATAAATGAACCAAATACAACTAACCATGCTTGTAATCCACCATCTGGATAAGTTCTCCCATTTTCATCCTCGAACATCGATGTAGTTTCATTATCTGTATTAAGTTCCGGTTCGATAGTTTTGATTTTGGTATCGAAAGCCATATCTGGTGGCAATTCACCTTTCTTTGTAGTAAAATTCTCATTTTCGAATATCGCTACTTCTGTAGTGAACCCAGAAGTTTGATTAAGGAATTGATTCATTGATTCCAATTCAATTTCTGACCGTAATGAATTATTACTTGTGATTGGAGTCACTGGAGGTAAATGTGCCACTGGAGCTCTATCTTTCTTAAAGATATGACCCTTTGAGAAGAAGACATTAGCTGGTCGTGACAAGAAATTCATAGGCAACATTGTGAAGGGTATTTGTTATATTTTGTTAGTGAGTTCAATAAGGGTATGATATTTTGAGTTGTATTATTTTAATCTATGTTTATATAATAATTTGACAAGATGTCAAAGTGACTCATTACAATGGAATCTTGTCCTATCTATCTATCTATCTATCGCATCGCTAGTTGCAGAATGATTAATTATTCGAGAAAAAATGACTTTGATTGGAAATTTGATAGATAACTGCGGCGTTGTTACTGAAAGCTGTTGTGTTGAATAAAAGACAGATTAACTGGGATATCGTTGTAAGATGCATATTGAATTGTACTACAACGGAATGGTATTGGTGTTGTGATGTATATGTAGGGTTTCCGTAGAAGCGATATCGATATTATCTGGTGTCTTGAATCTGCAATAAGTTAACTCATACTTGGCAGTCTCGGAAGAGTTATTCCGAAGTCATCATGAGTAGTAACAATGTATACTTGTGTATAATGGATATTGTATATGTGATTGGAGTAATATCAGTTATTGATGTGATGATTTACACGAGTCATTTCTATTAAAAGTTGATGATTTTTCATATCGGAATAAAGGGCATAACGGATCCTTCAAGAAGGCACAGGGGTCGTGTTCATTCTACAGAGTATATATATGATGTAAAGAGTGCTGGTAGAGTTTCAAGTAGCTGATACTAGAATTGGTATGGCAAAAGTTTAGTAGGGGGGTGTATCCTGCTGGCGTCCAACTCATAACATTTTAAAAGGGGTATAAGACACACCTATCTTATTCAATTGTTGAGACTATGATGATATGTGGTTGATATCATATAAATCTGTCAAATTCGATTACATATATCTATTGAAATAACTTTCTGTTTCTTGTTAATGAGCAATAAAGTCTGTTTGTCTCTCGTAGATCATCGCTTCCACTATGAAAAAACAATGGAGTGGGAATTTGTTTACAATAATCATGACAAAGAGAACCCCTGATATCAAAAGACAAAGTTTACAGACTCAAAGTATTGAATTGCATAAATTGAATACTCTAGTACAAGAACTGTAAGGGAGAGTTGTTGAAGAAACGATGTCCGACGATAGTAATGATGATAATTATGATGAATTTATGTATTCGGAGGATGAAGATATGGGTACAGATGGAGAATTAGCATTTGAAAGTGATAATGATTCTGATATACATATTATTGAACAAGAAGAAGTACCTGTTAAAACATTTAATTTCCAAGAAAAGTTCAATTCAATTAATGCATTATTAGATCAAGGGGAACATGATTTAGCGAAAGAACAATTAGTTCAATTATCCAATAATCCAAATTATTCATTTAATGATAAGATTAATGCAGATATAATGATTGTTAAGGTATGGTCATTTAATCAACAATTGTATCCTGATGAGAATAGAACTCGTGATCTTTGGAAACAAGGATATATAGCACTTGAAAATATTATCAAATTACATTCATACATTACAGAGACTCAAATTACAATTTTATTACAAAATATAGATGAATTATTACTTGGTGGAAAATCACAAATGAATATACCATTAATCTTCAATATATCTGATGAAATAAAGGAAAATATAAAGAGATCAGGGACTCTGGAAAGTACAATTACAATTTCCTTGGATGATATTATTACAGACACTAAGCAATACGATATTCCTTGGATAATAACATTAAAAAGACTGATTGAATTTAAACGGTTATATATGGTATTTGTTAAATGTAGTTATCACTATCAAATAATTGAAACAAAATATATTGTCCAATTACAAGAACTTATTGATATACTGTCACAATCTACTGAGAAAAAAGATTCTGTATTATTAGTAAAAGCCCTTGAATTAATATTACAGGGGTTCCTGAGTAATTTTCTATTGAAAGGTGCATCTAATCATGAAACTTATCGTAAACAATTTGAATCTAATATTCATCATTTACAAATAATTGTATCTGATTCATTATCATTACAACAGGATTCCAAATTAATGTTAATATTACATTTATGTTCTGGTATCAATTATCTTCCAAGATGTGAAAGATACGATGAAGAAGAAGTAGATGAACATGATATTCAAGATGTTGGAAGTAAAACATTAACAAATTTCGTTGATAGAATATCAAATTGTAGAAATGAATTTTTAACAGCTTTGAATAAATTAGATGAAATTGGTTTAGTTTATAACCATGAATCATTACCTGGAATTTATAAATTAATTTTATCTGTCTTTGTAATGACGAGTATGATTTTAGTTAAATTACAAAAGATTAATATTGATCCATTCAATTTTGAACAAGTACAAATTCATAATAAATTAACATTTTTCCAATTATTAAGAGACATATATGATGATTGGGTTGAAATTAATATTGAGAAATTATTTCATGATTTATGTGAATTAGATCATTTCTTAAGAATTACATTACAATATTTTATTGATAAAATTTTACAATTAAGTCAAACTATGAAATTATGGTTTCATATTGCACCAAATTATAATTGTCTTTCAATCGAGGATCTGAGTGAACAGTTGACATACAATATAGAATACAAAGTTACAAGAGACGAAGTACTGACGATATTAATGAGATCTATTATGAGAGGTAAAGCTATAGTTTATTATAAGATTGATTTCATTAACGATTTAATATATTTTGGTGATGAAAACAAGAGACCATTAACAAGAAAGATGACAATGACATCACACAGTTATCAACCTTGGAACAAAACATCTAACGTATCCAAATTATCAGAAGAATATATGAATTTAGAATACGCTAATGATGTTTCAGTATTTAATATAGAGACTAAACATATTGTTGCAAACTCAGCTAATTCATTTTTGAATCAAATGAAACAAAATCGTAATGATCATTACAATCACTATAACAACAATACATCAACGACACCAAATGTGAAACAGTTGATCAAGACAGATCAAATCCAGACTCAATTACACGAAAATTATCTTCAATTAGTTGAAATGGCTAAAATTAATATTGAAACTCACAGCAGAGAAACTGCGTAGTGGGACAGCTGCGACACGAAATGTTTCGAAAAAAGAAATTAAACGCGAAAACCGTTTTTTTTTGCTTTTCTGGCTATGGGCACACCCACACACCGCAGGGACGTGCATGTGTGACATTTCGCGTTACATGCAGTGAAACAACCGTACAGACACGAAATGTTAAAATTGGTGTCACAATACCTGAATTAATAAATGAAATAAAATAACTATTATAACTATTATTTCATTAATTTATTGCAAATTAGAATTACAATTTGCAGTGGGAACGCTCATGGATAGAGTGACTTCTAGATGTTAAAAATTGAATCAGCTAAATGAGAAAGTTATAATGATAGAAAGTTTCCTTATAATTCAAGGTGACTATTGTCTTCTGCTACACGAAATAATTTTGGTATTTTTTAACAAATGCCTTTCTTTTTTGGCGTTCAGATCAAGTTTCTATGTCCTAATTGGGAATTTCGAATCAATTTTGAATAGTTCTTCATGCTTTAGAGTGCCATTTAGTATCGATATTTCTAAAGTAATACCCAACATATTCTTCTACTTGCCTTAATCAGCATATTTTACGCTATACTATCGAACGTTTCAGTTAATAAAAAATTTCAAAAGAACTAACTTTTTATTGAAATCGTCATAGAAAATGACCCAATTCGAATAATAAGTTTACTCTTATACTCATTTAACAAGACTATCTCGCAGGAACAGATCAACGAGAAATGTTTAATTAATTGGACTTTAAAGAAATTATTTACCATTTCAAATTTGTATATATATCCTTAATAATTTACATATATGAAAAAGTTTTCTATATTCTTATTCCCTTTAATTTTAATTTATTTTATAATATGTTCTAAAATACCAGCCAAAAAAATTTCAATACACTGACTCTTCCATTCATTCCCCATTTATATTATTAACAATGCAATTCTCTACTATCGCTACCATTGCCCTAACTGCTGCTGTTGCCTCTGCTGCTTCTTCTTCCTCTGATGATATTACTTACGTTGATGTCACTACAACTCCAAAGGTTACCGTATCTGCTGTTTCCACTGTCAAGTCTACATCTACCCCATTGACTACCACTACTTACTCTAACAAAGTTACTTCTGCTAATACTACTATTCACAATACTTTCAGTACTTTCTACGCTTCTATCTCCGTTAACAGCACAAGCCCAACTGTTCAAGCTCATGAAGGTGCTGCCCCTGTCAAAACCTACGGTATGGGTGCCTTAGTCGGTGCTCTAGCCATTGCTTTGTTATAAGAAGTATAAAATAGAAATAAAACAAGAAAACCCACTTACTTTTAGCATATCAAGAATACAAAAGTATAAAATGAAAACCCTCAAAAGCTGTACATTATCATAAACAATAACATATTCATATAATATTAATTTTTCCCTTTGTTATAAAAATTTAATCATTAAACAAATCGGTAGGTTATGGGGACAAGCAATATACACATTCACGATTTCCTAGCTTATCCATCTACCAAATCCCACGTTATTGTCCGGTAGATTACTCATACATAACTGTCATAATTTTTATACATTAAATAATAATTAAATAATATCAAATACAATAGACACGTAATCATAAACGCATAATTGGTTTTCGGAATGTATAATATTTAAATTGTATTGTTGTCTCTTTAAGGCTATCTTATATCTGTTTTAAGTATTATGCATTGTTATATTGTTCTTATTTATATGGACCTATTAGCTATTAGATACTGAAAATTTATAAAGCAAATTCCATAAATTTTAAAATGATTAAACGCAGAAAATATACACAAAGAATAAGTTGAAAATTTCAATTAAGTAAGAAACTAAGGATACATAAATAGAGATAAGTATACCCTGGTTCAATATATAACGAGTATAAATTCTCAATATACTTGTAACATACTCAAATTTTGAGTTCTGTGTTGTTGTTTTTTGAAAGAGATTGGATAAGAAGAAATTGGCTGGTTGCATAACAATGGATCATTCAGATACACCTGAGAAATCATTACATGAAAGAGTTGAAGAGATAGAAAGAAGGATAGTGTTGTTTGAAGATTTGTTTCATGCATTTAGTAGTAGATTAGATAAACATTTTGAAAAATATGATAAATTGATACATTCACAACAGAAACAAATCGTTGAATTGAATTCCGTAGTTGGTACAATGTTAAATGATCAAGCTAAACATTCAGATCATTTAAGAAACAAGTTGATTAATTCGATTAATAATATCAATAGTAGTAGCTCGAATAAAAATAGTCATCGTCAAGGTGGATCGTATTCTTCAACATCATCCACAATAACAACAAATAGGAATAGTAAAGCAATGAAAGCAAATTCATTACCTGCTCATGTCACAAGGAATACAGTCCCACAATTGATAGATAATCCAACAAACTCAAGTACTCATATACATGGACATAATACAGGTAATGACGCAGGGATTTCAAATAACGACGATATTTTCAATGATTTAATAGATGGTACCGCAGCAAATAACGACGCAAGTAATGTAGTGATACCGATGCATAAACCAGTATATGGTAGAAAATGTCGACATGATTCGAATGATGTACAAGATAATGAAACTTTTGCTGATACATTGATCAGTGATCCAAAGGATCTTATGGATAAACATAACATACATAATCCATTGAACGATGTTTATAAACCTGCACCTGGAATGTTTCAGCATACCTCATCAGATGATGCCTTAAGTTCTACTAGTGAACAATTACAAAACACATTGAATAATGTATCGACTAGTAGTAACAAAACGAAAAAGAATTCTAACACCGGTCCCACTCAAAAGAAAAGGAAATATAAACCTTCTGGTAATGGACCTTTCAAATTCTTAAAGTGTCCTCAATCTGTGCTAGAAGTTTGGAAAGAATTTACAGATGGTATAGAAGGACAACCTTCCATCAAGGAAATGGAAACATTGTATCAAGCTACATGGAGAAGAGATTCAGCTACAAATAAACGATACGCAAGACGTAAACCCCTGTGGAAGGCCATTGAAGTCGGTTTGGCTAGAGGTTACACATTAGAATATGTCGTAGATATATTAGAGACTACTAGATATGTAGATGCAACAAAACAATCCAAACATCCAATTGGATGGCTTTCACAGACATCAAATATCCCAGAGTCTCTTAAATAATGGCCTTTGGAAAATCAAAATAAAATTTATAGAGGAAGTCGCTACCTTTAAGCGACCTCTACCACATTTCCACATTTTATAGATATATGTAATAATAATAATAATTAACGTACTTGTAAGAAGAAGAATCCTAGGCATAAGCCAATCTGAAGAACTATTTAATCTTATATATTCTTGGGAGCTCATCGCAACGTCTCACTATTCGAAGCTCTAGGGAAGAAACCGACAACGAAAAATTTTCAATGCAACAAACGTTCAACACACAACTTCGACAGCAGATAAGTGAATAAAGGGTAATAGAGACTGATATATGGATAGTATTTGTCAAATTTCAAGGTCCTACACTTTATTAGAATAATAATTATAAGCAAGGAAATTGCAATTTTGAGCATACGCATACATAACTAATAGAATAGATTTTTTGTTTTGTGATCATGTCGACGAATAATGAAGACCAACAGTCAAGGACGAACTCTCAAAGTCCCGAAGTACAAGAACTTAGAGTGAATGAAATCGATAATGAGAATGATTTTGTACCGTTATCAGATAGTGACGATGGAGAAAATGCCACACCTATTAATGTACAACCAACGGCCGCAGAAATTGAGGCTGAAAAGAAACAAGATGCCATTGAAGAAGCTGAAGCTTACGATGATTATGATGGACACTTCGATAATCCAACAGAATCTGCTACACCAGTGCCCGTCCCAATTCTGACCTCTGAAGATAAAGTACCTATTACAACAGAAGAAAATAATGATATGCCAAACGAATTGGCTGAGAACAACGACTTCATTGGGTTCTCATCAAGTGATTCAGACAATGAAGTTGATGAAACTGCTGAAAAGAAAGAAGATATAACCGAAGAAAATGAAAAGAAAACTGAAGATGAATCCGTAATGACAGATTTCCCATGGATTGTTAATCATGATCATTCAAGACAGAAAGAAGTTGCAGATTGGCTTACTTTAGAAATTAAAGATTTCGTATCATATATATCACCAAGTAAAAATGAGATTGAATCTCGTAATATCACTATTCGTAAGATACGGGAAAGTGTAAAACAATTATGGCCGGATGCAGATTTACATGTATTTGGTTCCTACGCTACAGATTTATATTTACCAGGTTCTGATATCGATTGTGTTATTAATAGTAAAAGTGGTGATAAGGATAATAGAAACGCTTTGTATCAATTGGCAAACCATTTGAGTAATGATGACTTGGCGATTGATGTAGAAGTTATATCGAAGGCGAGAGTTCCGATTATTAAGTTTGTTGAACCAGAATCCAAGATTCATATCGATATATCATTTGAAAGAACTAATGGTGTTGACGCAGCTAAATTAATTAGAAGTTGGTTAGATTCAACTCCCGGTTTACGTGAACTGGTATTAATTGTGAAACAATTCTTACATGCAAGAAAATTAAATAATGTCCATACTGGTGGTTTAGGTGGGTTTAGTATAATATGTTTGGTATTCTCCTTTTTACATACACATCCTCGTATTATTACTAATGAAATTTTAGCTAAGGATAACTTAGGTGTGTTATTAATTGATTTCTTTGAACTATATGGTAAAAATTTCGGTTATGATGATGTTGCAATTAGTATGTTAGATGGTGTCCCTCATTATTTACCTAAACGATCATGGAAGGCATTACATCCAATAAGAAATCCATTCAGTTTAGCTATTCAAGATCCAGGTGATGCTGATAATAATATCAGTAGAGGTTCATTTAATATCCGTGATATTAAGAAAGCTTTTGCAGGTACATTTGATATGTTGACTAATCAATGTTTTGAACTTCATGAGGTAAACTATGAAGGTCGTTATGGGATGAGTATTCTAGGTAGTGTTATTAAATATAGAGGTAAACAAAGAAATTTCAAAGATGAAAGAAAATTAGTTGTTAACAAAGCTATTGTTGAAAATGAAGAATTCCACAATAAAAGATCTAGAAGTGAAATGGAAGATAGTTATGATGCTACATTGGTGGATTCAAACAGTAATGGTCTACCTAATAAAAAGAAACAAAAGAAAAAGAAGAATCAGGATAATAAAGAGGAAAGGAAGAAACGATTATCAAGAAAGGAGAAGAAGGAAAAGAAAAAGGCTAAACGTTCCAAGAAGAAGGCTGTTGTTGAGAGTGACGATGGTTATGTTCCTCAAATTTAGGCAGAACATTAGGAAGAAAGCATTTATCTTTTTTCCTCATAACTGTCTATTAGTTGTAACATTTTAAATTATTCTCTCTCGGTAGATACACAAGTTTGCATGCATATTATTATTTTATTTATTATCTTATGATTGTAATTTTAAAACATTCTTGAATATATAAAATTGTTTTTATAATTTGAATATGTAGGGTATATCTTTATACAAGTTTTATAAGTAATGAATAGTAATAATTGATATCTTTAAAACAACTGTCTTCTAGATTTTTTCTTTTCACTATTGAATTTTTTCTGTTTCAATCGTAGTTTTTTAGTCTTTTCTTTGATAGATTCCCAACGTTTAACATCATTAATATCGGCCTCCTTAGCAAAGTAACATGTGTCTTTGATCGTATCTATAAGTTTCTCGAAACATCGCACTTTATTTTGTTCCCTAGATCTGGTCTCGTCACTTTGTATAACAATTGAGTCGCTATTGGCTGAGTAATATTTCATATTTTTCGTTATCAATTGATCTTTTATTTCTCCTGGAAATAATGAACAATTAGAGAAATTTGGCAATGTGAGTGTACATTTCGTATTCACTTTATTAACATTTTGACCACCTGGACCACTAGATCGATCATATCGCACATGGAAATATCTTGGTTCTAAGGTGGCGAAAGTTAGACTGTCTAACCATTTTCTGGAAACCTCATTATCATTGAGCATTAAGTGAGTATGGCTAAATGTTCTGTATGTAACAGCCATGTGATTCCAGCTCATATTTAATGTTCTTAGACCCGATATTCCTATGGCATTGTGCATCTCATTGGGTTGTATTAAGTTCCGAAATTAAATTAGGCTCTGCACTCTTTTTTGCTGGTCTTTGTTTGGTTATTTTAAATTTGATCATTGAAAAACCAGTCGCACATTCAACCATTCAGCAAATCTCATAAGAATGTTGAGTGGTCTTCATTACATTTCTTACACATATTTCCCGGTTTAATGCATTTTGCGGCAGTTAAAAGCCAAGACCAAAAAAGGAAAAGTACAGCAACTTAAAGGATTTTTGGAACACCAATTTTTTTTCTAACCGTTGAACAGCCATTCAATAGACAATATCAGTACTATAACATACATATATATCAGCTGGTCTAGATATATCGGAGTGTATTGCAACGCTAAATAGAGAAAGGTCACTCGTTGTTTAAAAGTGGTTGAACATCATCTCCTGATCCGATTTCCATTATAAAACAGGACAGTTTGTTAATTATATAGAGATGAAGGATTCTAACTCAAGGACCAAATCCAATGGAAAATCCACTACAATGACACCAGATAGAGATGATGATATACCTAGGAATAAGTCGATGCCAGATATGCATAATTTTAAAGGACTAATGACATCACCTGTACGAAATTTTAGCGGTATGAGTAAAATTAATGAGGATGAATCAGTTCATAATACTATAGTGAATACACCAAAGAGACATAATACGTTTGACAGTTATTCAGAGAATAAGCAAATTATAGACATATATAGATCGTTAGACGATCGTGATGTGACAGACGATGGTAGTATTGTACGATCACGAACTAGAACTAATACTGCAAGTACAGGACCTGGATCACCTTCTACTTTACAGAGACAAGATGAGTTGACAAGAAATGATCCTATGCATTTTGATAGATATGGGTTTCGGAAACAAACGAATTATATTACAGAAGAAGAATATGACGATTGGTGGAGCAATTATTCTAAATATTGTTTGAAACGAAAGAAGAAATGGGAAGGATACCTCTTGAAATGTGGTTTACCTTTAAATAATGATAATCCTTTGAATTTCCCACCAAGTTGTGATAAATTGAAAAGATATATAAGGAAAGGTATACCTGCTGAATGGAGAGGTAATGCATGGTGGCATTTTGCAAGAGGTGAAGAAATGTTACAAAAGAATAAAGGTTTATATGATAAATTATTAGCAAAAGCTAAAACATTTAAAAAGAATTCAAAACAGAAAAGGAATGACGATTTCGATATCATTGAAAGAGATCTTGGTAGAACATTCCCCGATAATATTCATTTCCATAAAGAAGCATATCAGAAGGATGAACCTATAATGATTCAATCATTGAGAAGAATATTAGTTGCATTTACATTATATGATCCATCCATTGGATACTGTCAATCTATGAATTTCATAGCTGGTTTGTTGCTATTGTTTTTAGATGAAGAGAAATCATTTTGGATGCTTGTAATTATTACTAAGAAATATTTACCAGGTGTACATTCATTAAACCTTGAAGGTGTTAATGTCGATCAAGGTGTGTTGACACTGTGTATCAAAGAATATTTGCCTGAGTTATGGGAACAAATTGAATTATCATATATTCGCAGTAATCATCAAGATAGTCTATTGAATCCAGATAAGAATAACAGAGTTACAATTCAAGATTATTTCCATAAAGAAGAGTATTTGTATAAATTACCACCGATTACATTGACTACAGCAAGTTGGTTTATGAGTTGTTTTATTGGGTCGGTGCCTATTGAGACAACTTTAAGGATATGGGATTGTATGTTTTATGAGAAATCGCATTTTTTATTTAAATCATCATTAGCGGTATTAAAATTATGTGAAGAAGAATTATTGAGAGATGATAGAAATAGCACGACGAAATTCTTATTGAATACAATTTCGTATGCGACACAAGGATCTTCGGATTCGATTTCACAAGTTAATAATAAACGACCAAAGGATTATCAAAAGAGTCAAGATGATTATGATATATTAATGTTTCAAGTGATTCAAACGTTCCCGAGGAAACTTTTAGATCCTAATATATTGTTTGATAAGATTCTTTTCAAGAAAAAATTTAGTTTAAATCAATTAACTCAGGAAGAAATTGATTTAAGAAGAAAATATGTAACAATACAAAGAAATAAATTAAAGCATTTTGATGAAACTGTAATTGATAGAAAGGAACCACAAGTTAAGGATTCTACTGGGAATTTAGATGGGTATAATGAAGAATTTTCATTGAGTAATGATTTAGTTAATGAAACAATGTCATCAGAGATTAATGGATTTAATGTCGGTGGATTGAACAGCATTAATTGGAACAATAGTATCAAGGAACGTGTAAGAAGAATGAGACAAACTAATGAGAACTAGAACGAAACATATATAATTGTATTAATTTTTGTTTGTTTATTGTTTTCCAGCATAAAAAAAATGTATATAAATTTTACAATATATTTATTATTTATCAGTATCTGATAGGTAGGTTTATTTATTTAGCTAAATTCCAACCTTTCTTTAATCTTTCAACAGCAAAATTCACTTCTTCAGCGTTTTTCAATTTGCCTTGTAATAAAATTTCTATTTCATTCCAAGGTAAAGAAATATTTTCTAAATCTGCGATAGATTCTTGTACAGGCTCTTCATCTGGGACAGGTGTACTTTGAGTAATTGGAACAGAACTTGAATTTGTTTGAGGTTTTGGTGCAGAAACCATGACATTAATAGTTGCTTCTTCGGTACCTAATTCTAATAGTAACAAATTATCATGTAATACTTTCCCCTTTAATAAGAATTTCAATTGTTCAATTTTTTCGACTTTTCCTTCCTTTAATATAGATTCTTTAATTTGTAAAATTGTATCATTTTTATTAAAATTATTAATAATAACGAATTTTGGATTTCTAATACTTTTCAAAGTTAATTTAATATCATTTTGATTTTCAGAATCTGAGGTATGAACTCTCTTAGCTCTATTTGGATTATATCTATATTTTAAAGCTGGCAAAGCTGCACCTAATGCAGTAACATCCTTCAATGGTTTTTGATAATTTGCGGCTAGGACAGGTTCATTTAAACTAGCTAAAGTTAAAAATCTTGTTGTGAAATCACGTTCAGATACAGAAGCAGCAACAGTAGTCATCGTAACAGTACTATAGATATTGATTTGGTACTCCTTTATATTGAATTTCTCCCTTTTCAATAGGTTCTTGTTGTTTTAAATGAGAAATTTCAGTTGACTTTTCCATTTTTTTCATGTTTCCTTAACATTTTCGTTGTGTTTTCAAATAATCGGCTTCCGTGGGAGTGTGTGTCCCTATAATTAAGAATACCGAAAACAATACAAAAATTGTAAACAAGATACAGAAGAGGGTCTCGATATACTGCAAGGGTTCATCGAATATACATATATATAAGTACAAGCGAATATACAAGTTATAGTGATGGCCAGTACAAGTGTAACAGAGGAGAACAAGACATTATTCTTTAACTATCATGAATTTAGTGAGACATATTATGCGGATCTCGATACACCGACACAACCCAGAGAACATGATGAATCTGAAGCGTTAATCATTACACATTTCCCAAATGTATATACTCCACAGACGAGCCAGTTGTTTAGAAGTACCCGTATTATTCGTGTACCATGTCGATTTGAACAGAATGTATATCATCCTTGTTTCAGTGAATGTATGCCTGGTATGGAACCTGCAGCAATTTTATCTGGTGATAATGGTAAAGATGAAACATATACTTTTATTCCACGAGGAATCTATGATGATGAAATCTTTGGTATTAGTTCTGTGAGTCCATTAAGTCAATATTTAACTCCGAATCAATTTCAAACGATTATGCATGAAGTTAATGCATTAATTGAACAAGAATTTAAAATTAATTCATGGGAAAATATAATTAATTTATTCTTTGGTATATTAACATTAGGTATATGGTCATGGATAATAAATATATGGGAACGCCACACACGAAATAAACTTGATTTACATATCGAACAACTTAATCAATCACAACTCTTGGCAAACAATAGAATTAAAATAATTAATCCAAGACGATCAGGTTTCCTTTCATTAGATTTCCAAATCCCCAGACCGGTTGCCTAATGGGGAAATTTCCATATACAGAACTGGAGAGATGTGAAATTGAAACATTTTAATTCCCTAAAAAGGAGAATTACCGTATCGGGTAATTCGTAGCCCATAATATTACCATTTAACGCAAAAATGACAACGATTTCGAAAGAAATTTGCAAAAGGAGAATAAATGCACGCGAAAACACGAAAATGCGAATTGCAAAAAAAGCGTTTGTGCGTGCATATGTACTAAAATACGACAAAATGCGAAAGTTTTTGATAAACGCCAATTTGCAAGTGAAATTTTCAGCGAACTTTGACTTTTTCTTGATGCAGTTACTGGATGGGGCGGAAACATTTGGCGTCTGTACACGAATCTTTTGAAAGTTGAAGGGACCCAGAACTCACGAAATATTATAAGCCATAAAGATCAATTACTTGATTAAGGATTAATGAACAGCATATTTAAGAATGTTGACAGTTTAAAGATTTGGAACTTGAATTAATATATAAACGAAACGTAATTGAACAAAATTGAATCAAATTAACTTCGAATCTTATTTTGTTTAATATGTAATTTGTAAATATAATAATAATAATATATCAAACACATACATATAAATATATTAACAATGGAAACTTATAACAAAGCTTTAAACATTTTAATGAAATCACCTGTCACCGATGACATGATTCAATTTTTAACACATGCTACATTACAAGTTATGCCAAATAATAATAATAATAACGTTAACGCTGCTTATCCAAGTCCACCAAGTTCACCAAAACAATGTTCTCGTTTACCATCATTAAGAACATTTATTACTAAATTAGTTAGATATACAAATGTTTATACACCAACATTATTATCTGCCGTTTGTTATTTGAATAAATTAAAACGTATTTTACCAAAGGATGCAAAGGGTTTACCATCAACAATTCATAGATTATTCCTTGCATGTTTAATTATTAGTGCAAAATATCATAATGATTCAACACCATTAAATAAACATTGGGCCAAATATACTGATGGATTATTTTCACTTGAAGATATTAATTTAATGGAAAGACAATTATTACAATTATTAAAATGGGATTTAAGATTAACAAATGAAGATTTAATTTTAGATTTACAATATTTATTAGAACCAATTAAACAACATATTGAAATAACAACAAGACAACAGAAAAAAATTTTAGCTTATAATAAGAAACAAGAAGTTTATAAACATATGAGAAATTTATCAGTTTCATCAAATTTATCATCTTCAACATTAGTTAATAGTTCAAGTTATGAAGATTTAAGATGTCCATCACCACATAGATCATTAAGTAATACAACAAAACAAATTGATATATGGCATGATAAAAATATTCCAAATGATTTAAGTTGGAATTTAGATAGTCATCCGATTTCAATTACATCATCATACAACTACTAAAAAGTAATAGCATTCCAAACACATAACACATAATTTCAGTTCATTTTCATTGAAACTTTGGATAAGTTTCAAATATATAATTTTTTTTAAATACGGATTTTCATAATATAATACATCACAACAAATTTTTTTTTTCGGTTAAATTAGAAGTCATCGATAAATAGCGTTACTGATAAACGATAACGCGGAGATAAGAAGATAACAAAATTGATAAGTCATCATCGACAATTTCCAAACGTATATAAAGGGGACGGGTATCCGTCAATTAAAGATTTTGGAGTGATCAGTTATTAGAACAATAACTCATCAAGTATTTCTAGATCGTTACAAATATGCCTTATCCTGAAGAATTTACTGGTATTGGTGTAATCTCAACGGATAAATGGGATTCACCAGAAAGAGTTACATATGAGGCTAAAAAATTTGATCCACATGATATTGATATTCGAATTGATGTTTGTGGTGTTTGTGGATCAGATTTACATACAGTTCAAGGTCATTGGAGAGCTATTCGTGATTCGATGGTTGTAGGTCATGAAATTATTGGTACTGTTGTACGTATTGGTCCCAAATGTAATTCTGGATTCCAAATTGGTGATAGAGTTGGTGTTGGTGCACAAGTATTATCATGTTTAAAATGTGATTTATGTAATGATGGTAATGAACCATATTGTTCAGAATTTGTTTCATGTTATAATAGACCATATAAAGATGGTTATATTTCACAAGGTGGTTACGCATCACATGTTCGTATTCATGAACATTTTGTTGTTTCGATTCCAGAAAATATTGAATCAGAATTTGCTGCACCTTTATTATGTGGTGGTGTTACAGTTTATTCACCATTAAAACGTAATGGTTGTGGACCAGATAAAAAAATTGGTATTGTTGGTATTGGTGGTTTAGGTCATATGGCAATATTATTTTCAAAAGCGATGGGTGCAGAAGTTTGGGCTTTTTCAAGAAAGAATAATAAAAAAGATGATTCTTTAAAATTAGGTGCAGATCATTATATTGCCACTACTGAAAGTAATGATTGGGAACAATCATTAATTCATAAATTAGATATTGTATTAATTTGTGCATCATCATTAAAACAAATTGATTTAGATAAATATATTAAATGTATGAAAATTGGTGGTAAAATTATTTCAGTTTGTGTACCACATAGAGATGAAAAATTAACAATGAATGCATTTGGATTAACTGGTGTTCATATTTCAAATAGTGCATTAGGATCACCACAAGAGATTCGTGATTTATTAAAACTTGTTTCAGATAATAATATTAAAATTTGGGTTGAAACATTACCTGTTGGTATTAAAGGTGTTACAGAAGCATTAACAAGATTAGATAAAGGTGATGTTCGTTATAGATTTAGTTTAATTGATTATGATAAAGAATTCCCAAGAGACTAAAATAAATACATAAATAGTTTTGCTTATTAAATTTTTATATTTTGTTTAAAAGAAGAAAAAAAATTATCACTATTAATGTTTTGTTTACATATTTGATATTAGGATGGACCATTTCTAATGGCGGAGTAACGTGTCTTGTAAATTAATTCCCAAAAAAAAATGAAAACAGAAAAAGATGGAAATTATAGGAATTAAGTTCTTATACTGTCGATATATGTAAAAAATTACATCAAATATTACTTTTCATATTGTCTCTCATAATAAAAGCAACTAAAAGAACATAAGGGGATGGCATGTGGGGCAGGGGTACCTTTACGTCATAATGAAATCATTTTAATAATTCCATTAATCCGATACAAGAAAATATTATACTATATTAACATATTTCCCATTAATTCCCCGCTTCTGGAATAAATTATTGACACATTTTTTGTCCTTATAGCGGCTATAAAGAAATAGGGCAAGAAATAACAAACCCTAACACATTACAAAGAAGAACGACGAGAATAGTAATAATTTAAGAGAAATCAGTTCGTTTTGAGTTGAGTTTTGTTATATTTTATAGACACCGGACAATGTTGTTACAAGAAACTTTCGAGGAAAAAACTAAATCAATTTTATGAAAGTGAGTCGATTGTATTAACATAAATTTACACTGTTTAAAATTGGCATATCATTAACTTAAACATTATTCAAATTAATACCTTTCCTTCCATTACAACGGTTCGAATATAGTGTCTTGCTACAACTTTTCTTACCTTCCGCCCGGTCTGTTGCGCCGCGCGGATATTTCCTTATTTGTTTCATGGAAGACTATAAATAAATATTTCTTTTTTTTCCCGTTGGCTGCTTTGCCGCCGGGTCTGTCTGCGGGTCTGTCGTTCGGGAACTTGAACATTCTCACATGAGAACGGCGCACGACAGAACAGAAACAAAAAAAAAACAAATTACGCCACTCCTTTTTGTCTTCTGATAAAAAAAAACAATTTACACAGAAACGCACGTACATAACGACACATCACTACACACGAAACCCAAATTTACAAAACAAAAAAAAGAAGAAGAAGACCCTTTTTCTTCTGTTCTACGAACAAAACCCTGCATCTTATCCCCGATGTTCTACGACACTGTCTCTATCACTATCTCTAGATAAAAATGAAACAGCAACAAAACAGAAAACAGGGATACAGCCATTACACATATTACATTATTGCTGTAGGGCTGTTGTACAGGGTTTATTGAGTCATTGGATTGTATCGCTTTTCTAAAATTAATATTGGGAAACCCCTACGACTCTTTTTCGGGGGGATACGAATTTTTGTATGATATATTATTTGTGCCACAATTTTTTCTTAAAGAGTCGTCCAATCTTTCTGTTTGAGTAAACAAACCCAGCCAATCCCTTTTTACAATAATTATTACGTACGTAGACAACGAGGAACCATTGCTTATTGTAATTGAGAGTGGAAACTGCTTGGTAAAATTACTTTATAATATGATATCCTTATTTTTTCTGTTGTCTGTCGCTGATACAAAAGTATAAAAGGGACAGTGGTTTCATTACAATTACAATTATTTTAAATTTGTATATTTTCCCTTCGTTCTTACTTATTTTTGATATCTTATTTTTATCACTATATATACAAATTAAAGTATATTAATAATAATAATCTTAATCTAATATAAAAAATGTCTGAACAAGCTGAAAATACTAAAAATGTCGTTGTTGACAAAGCTGAAGATGTAGCTCATGAAGTAGTCGATGGTTCAAAAAAAGCTGCTGAAGAAGTCGAACATTTAGGTAAAGAAGCTGGTGAAGAAATCAAAAATGTCGGTGAAAAGACAAAAGAATCTGTTCATCATGCTCCAAAAAAAGTTGACAATGCAAAAGAATCTGTTAAAGAAGATATTCATAAAAAGACTGAACCAAATAGTGAAAAACAAGGTTTTTTCAAAAAATTTACTAATAAATTATCAAATTTAATTTAAATTTAATTTGAATTTAAATTTAAATCGTTAAGAAAATGTTTTCATTTTTAGTTAATTTTAATTCTACAATCCAACAATTTACAAATAATAATTTTGTGCTTTTTAGTATTAACCTATAATAATAACAATCAATAATCAATAATCAATAATAATATTTTATAATCTCTATAATCAATAATCAATAATAATAAATAATCAATTAATTAATCATACTTTTTTATTTTTGTAATATAGCGCCGTATTTAGCATTGCATACTTGTGTCAAATTTTTATCTTATCATAAATTCCCCGGATATGTATAGTTATCATATTGATATAATTATAAGAAACAATAGTTGTTTTACTCATTTATGTTTATAAATTCATTAATATAAACTTTATTCAGTTTCATCTTTTGGATCTCTTAACTCATTCTACCCCTACGGGAAATTGTACATTGTTATTTCATAACATTATTTTATGTCAGTAGTTTTTCAATAAATGATAATACAACTATTAATTAATTAATTAATTAATTATATAGTATTAAGAGGTATTATTATATCTTCAAAGTATTAAATATCGTTGTACTATTTTAAATATTACTAATCAAATTAATGTAATATTATCTTTGTCAAAGTTAATATAAGGAAAAATAGTAAAAAAAATACCTTTCGAGTCATACTATTGTAATTAGGTTAATTTAATATACGTAGAATTACGTATTATATATATCTCTCTTGTATTCTTTTATTTCTCCTACTTTACAATTTATCAATAAATCTTGATATATTGTCTAGTGATTTGTTCTTTATATCTGTGATATCAGCATATCATAATCTAAATATATGATCAAATTGTATAAAATATTTTAATAAATTAAATTAAATATTAAGATATTTATAACAAATTTGAATATTACACAAAGAGTAATTGTTTCAGTTAACTTAACGTATGATAACTGTAATTATATAAAGAAATGTATAACGATTTGGTACACTAAAGTTTCCAAATATCTGGTTCTATCCTATTATTACTTAATATCATTAATTAAAATTCATCTTATTTGATATTAATATTACATAGGAGAAGTCGTATAATATTTATTTAACAAGATATTTTGAAAAGGTAATTCAGCGAACTATCACTACTAACTTAGAATTTTAATTCTAATCATAATTATAGAATTGTTAAGATTCCAATCGGAACTACTACTACAGTTTGCTAAAAACATTTCCTATTTAATTATGAATGAATGGAATTAAACCATACAATTTATAACTGGTTTGTTTCTTTGTCTTGTGAATATGACACAGAATCAATCAACAAATGTTAAAAATACGTAACTAATCAATGATTCTAAAAATTTTATTTCTTTATATATATATCACAGTCAATAAATAAATTCGAATGAAACTGATTTTATCTGTTCGAAATAAAATCGTCAAAATCTCGAACCGTCAAAAACAATTATGAGCTGAAGCAGAATAGTTGGTATTATCTGAATCGTTGTTCATTTTAGATATTATATAAAGTATGTGATATTAGTGCTGAAGGTATATTCGTTAATTTAAAGTAAATTTATATTTATTATAATTCTTACTATAATTTGTCTGTGTTTTTCTTTATATATAATATCTATAATATACAACGAGTAAAATAATTCCGACCTTAAGTCCGGATATTTTATCGTGTTTATATATGTTTTGATTTTAATTTTCCATTAATTAATTTATTGAGTAACAATTTTTATTTCTTAATAATTTTTTATCTAATAATGACGCATCTAATCCTTTGAAACGATGCTAAACATTTTAGATGTAACCTCACTACGTAATTTCCGTCAAATTAAAATTTCGGTACGTTTTAGAATCATATCTGTATGAAAAAGTTATTCACTGTAATGATAAACTACAATAGAATAAATTTAAAAATATGTTGTCTCATAAAATTGATTTTGGATAATTTTTGAAATAATTTAATTAAAATATTTCTCATTATGACGGGAGACTACGGACAGATATAAACTTATAAGAACATACATAATTAATATTCTAGTAATATTTTAATACAGAATGGAAATTTAGAGGATGCTTGTTCTAGGTATTGCAATATTTAGAACATCACTATTGTCTAAAAACTCAAAACTTTCACATTTATATCATTAACAAAAATTTTCAAAAATCCAAATTCAAAATACATAATATACCTTAATATTACAACAAAAATATTAAATATATAGGCAACTTGGCCGAGTGGTTAAGGCGAAAGATTAGAAATCTTTTGGGCTCTGCCCGCGCAGGTTCGAGTCCTGCAGTTGTCGTTATTTATTTTTTTCCACGAATTTTTGCGAGGCGGTCACGTGACTTCCAAATAATATCACACGAAGAAATCGCCGTAGAACCATAGACCTATAGCTATCCTGTACGATGAAATAAGATCCACTTCCTCCCCCATTATTATTATTATTGCTTTTTCTTTTCTTTCTTACGTTACATATATTTGCTTGGCATTAACCAAAAAAGAAACGTCATAAAATTACTAATATATAGATCTTATTTATTTAAACACGTATTGATATTATAATATATGAAAAATATATATATACGAATTTTATAGAAGTTTTGTGCGTGTGTGTATACATATATTTTTAACTAATTTGAGCACGACCTGTAATACCTGGAATTGAAATTCTTAATCTATGTGTTAATGGTAATTTTGGTACTACACCAACTAATAAAATTAATAAAGAATTAAATAAAAATAATTTATAAGTGAAATGAGCATAATGATTTGATACTAGAAATAAACCAATTGGTAAAATAATTAAAAATTTTCTTGTTGGAGTATATAAAGTTTCATCATCAATTTGTTCCCACATAGTTAAATTATCGAAAGCACCACCATTAAAATCAAAAGGAGTACCTTTAATTAAATGAAACATAATATAGAAACCAACGATATAAGTTGTATTAGTTAAAGTCCAAGACCAGTCAGGTTTAATACCAGGTAATAAATTATAAAAAATTTTCAATAAAGTAATTATTACAAAATGTATTAACCATGCACCACGTTGATCGACCCAAGTTGCATTTATATTTGGTACAGATTTTTGATCATTTTCATCTTCGAAAGATTCCGGTTCAACATGAGATATTATACTTGATGAACGTCTACGACGATGATCTTTATATGGTTCATTTTGTAAAATTTTTAAAGAATTTGTTCTTGTTCTTGTTCTTGGTTCTCTTTCAGATAATGAAATATTATCTGATTCAATTAAATTGCTATTATTATGATATGATGGAAATGGTTTTAAATCTAAATCTTGAGTATTTGTACTTGTTGTTGTATGCAAAGGTTCTGTCATTTTTTATCAGTATATGATTATTGTATTGATAATAGTTTTTATTTCAAACTGTAGTATTTACTAGGGGTTAACAAACTATATATATTTATTTATATATTTATTTATATATTTATTTATATATTTATTTATTTCTTATTACAATTTGTCACTGTGGTAAACTTTCACAGACGAGCAAATGAACTAAACCGCGAAAAGATAACATAGAATAGGCCGTACAACAAGAGGGGCAAGGGAGCAAACAAGGGAGAAACCCACAAACTACCCGTTTGCATATTACGTTCCCCCCATACAAAATTTATTTATTTGCGCAAACAAATTTGAAAGGACGGAAAGATGGGAAATTGCTGTCGTGTGGAGTGATGCGTGTTTCCAATAATGAGGGTAACATAAATTTTATCGCGATTGAGGCAAAGGGACAGAGGGCTCGAAGTTTCCGTCCGTCTCGCCCTGCTGGTTCTCCGCTTCGCCCGTCGCTTCGAGCAGATCAGAAAAATTGAATTTTGTTGAACCGTTGGAGAAAGTCAATTAGTCGGAAGAAGTGCATACGTTCAGCTGGCAAAAGTGTTTGGAGGGGGGTTGTAAAATGTATAAAAGGGGAGTATGATGAATTGACAACACAATTTTAATGAAAAGTGCGAAAGTACATACCAAGATATAATACATATATATACTCACATACTCGCATTCACTATGGTTTCACAATTATTTGAAGAAAAAGCTAAAGCTGTTAATGATTTACCAACAAAACCAAATACGGAAGAATTATTAAATTTATATTCTTTATATAAACAAGCTACAATTGGTGATGTCAATACAGATAGACCAGGTATCTTTAATTTAAAAGATCGTTCTAAATGGGATGCTTGGAATAAATTGAAGGGTATGTCTCAAGAAGATGCTGAACAAAAATATATTGCTTTAGTTGATGAATTATTTAATAAATATAAGTAAATAACATATATACATACATACATAGTATCTATGCAAATTGATAATAGCTATATTTTAATGAATAAACAAAAGTGTCTTCTTATAATTTGTAACTACGGATTGTGTTACTTGTTTAACTTTTCGTGTTCGTAATTGTCGGCGCTGTGTCTATATAAACACCAATGATTCGTTTTTTCAGCGAAAATAATGGTATCTCAAGACAACAAAACAAATAACAGCAAATAACGTATAAGGGAAATGAATTTCACAACGATATATGACAATTATAATGTTATACCATTTGATGATACGCTAATATTATATAATCCTAATGATTTTTTAAGTATTATTTGTGTTTATTTATCATTATCACCAATTTTATTATTAACATTTTATTTATCATGGTTAATAATAACAAGAGAATTGGAATCAATAATTGTTGCAGGTGGACAATTAATTAATGAATTTATAAATAAAATTTTGAAAAGATTAATTAAACAACCAAGACCACATATATCATTAATGGGACCAGGATATGGTATGCCATCTGCACATTCACAATTTGTTGGTTTCTTATTAAGTTACTGGTCACTTAAATTATGGTTACAATGGGGTACCGTTCCGAACAAATTCAAATATAATTTATATTTATTTATATTCACAATTACTGTATGTCTTTCAAGAGTTTATTTATTATATCATACTTTTGATCAAATTATTATAGGTTATGTCATTGGTATATTAAATGGTATAATTTATTTTGGCGCTGTTGGTTTAGTTAGACAAATCGGTTTAGTTGATTGGTTATTGAAATGGCCCTTGTGTCGCACTTTATTAATTACAGATTCATTCAATAATAACAAAGGTACAACACTTTATAATAAATGGGAATCCATCAACGCAATCGATGAAAATAATAAATCGTAATCAATTTGGCTTTGTGATTGCCTCCCGCGGGTCTAAAACAGGGTCTTCCGTCTCCGACCGCGAGGGGAACAGAGCCAAAGCATCGCTGTTTGCGGAGACAGTTCCGCGGATTCTGCAAAACATAGCACCCCACCACCACAAAGAATACGCACGCACCCACTTTCCTCTCCGTGGCCCAGTGGTGAATCGTGTCGATCAATTTAATTACTGAAAGCATTAGCTCCTCATCCTCACATTCTCAAGAAGCCAGCTCCGTTTCACTGAGATATATCCGCATAAGTAGACTCCATTTATCCTAAATCCGTTCAATTTACTCGACATAAATTCTGAATCTCCCTGTCAGCAACTGGAAGAGCAACTGGAAGAAATATCTCATTACCACTAACTATACCAATTTAGTATAGTTTCGTGCTGGCGGTTGCTATTTTTTTACTAATGTCCATGGAAATTAAAAGGATAAGGAAGGAACCATCTGATTAAAATGTTAATATACTGGCATATACATACGTTATGTTATATATATAATGAATACATATTTAGAATAGATAATGTGATGTCAAATTATATTGTCAAATATCTTGTCTAAATATATACAATAATCATAACTACATTCACATTCACTAATAATAATGCTTCGTTCAATGGATTTCGTATCGTCAAGACATACACACAATAACGATAATAATATAACGACAACTGATGACACAGTACCACGTAGTTATCGTAATAAAATGAGTAATCTTATGTATAATTTAATGAATCAAAAACCAATTAAACATGTAACAAATTGTACAACTGCAACAATAAGGAAAACTTTAAGTTATCCAACTTCAAATTATAGTAATACAAATCATAATAGAATTATTACTAGATACGATCTTATTAAAGCTGCTTCAGAAAAGGAACAAAATCAAAATTTAATTAAAAATAATAAGAAACGTAATAGAACTAGACGTTCAAGTAATTAAAAATATATATACATATATATCATCATAAAATAATTATATTCTTTACATACATTAATAAAAGTTTATACAATAATAATGCATAATCCCTCATTTCTCATTCATTAATTATTTTGATATTTTTATGTTATTAAAAATGATATAGTTTATATAGTAATATAATAAAAAGGGTTAAATTATCCGAAAGTATTGTAATGTTAATAATAAAACAATTTTAATTTGTTTATTCTAATTTACCACCTTTTCTTTCAATTAAAGCCTTTCTATCCTTATCTAAATGTAATTTAGTAATAACAACCTTAGATGGATGAATGTTAATTGGAACAGAAGCACCATTGGATTTTTCCTTAGAGATCTTGTCAACTTGAATAGCAAACTTTAATCTGTAAACAGAAGAAACCTTACCTTCTTGACCCTTCTTAGCACCACGAGCAACTAAAACTTCGTCATCTCTTCTAATTGGTAAAGCTTTGATACCATATTGAGCTCTTAATTCCTTAGATAAAGGAGCAGACATTAGAACACGTCTGGCAGAAGATGGAGCAGTGAAGTAAGCCTTTCTGGACTTGTTTCTGTCGGAGGAAACGTCTATTTATAAAAATTTGGTATTGGAAGTATATTCAAATGATTTTTTTTTTAAAATTATTTCTTTGAATTTATACATCTCATTATATTTGTTAGTAAATCATATTCATATTTGTAGTAATTGTAGATTTTCCGCAGATAACACTTCATCATTATTGATATTATACTATATTAACTCTTGTATTATCATATCTTATATCGTTTATTCATAAAAATTTCAATCGTATCAAATTCATATCTTTCTCGATATCGTTATCTCTGGTATCTCATTCATTATTTCACATACCTAATGATTGCTTAGCCATTGTTATAATATGTATCCGTAGTTGGTTACACTTCTATCTATCAAGAATTAAAAAAAAATATCTTAATATTAAAAATTTATACTACCTATTCTTATATAACTACTTACATCATAGTCCTTTAATTTCAATATTCAATTATTAGCTATACTAATTCCACTACATTCATTATTTCCATCACTATACAATATTGTAAATTTGAAACTTTTTTGGAAATTTTTGGAAATTTCACTCTGCGGTCGCGAAGACTCTTTGAATTTTTTTTCACAAAAAAATGTGAATTTTTTCGTTTTTTTTTGCAAGAAATGTAGAATGCGTAATGGTGTAAGGATGCATCGTCTAATATTCAGAAACCTGTATTTTTCGTTTCGAAGAAAGGGTCACTCAGTCATGTCATGTTGATGTTCGAGTTCAACCATCAAGAAGACTATTTTAAAAAGCAGCAACCACAGCAGAAAGCAACTCATACACCCATTTAAACAAACTATCCACAAATACAAGTTGTCATGCTATCTAGATATGCAGGTGTCTCGACATCTAGAACTACATTAAGACTACTTAACTCACAATCATTATTGAAAATTTCATTAGTAAGAAACTCAAATAGATATTTCTCTAAATCAATTATCCTAACCCAAGATCAGAAACAGAAACATTCGACAAAACAGAAACAGACCCCATTATGGTTAAAATTGAAAAATGCAACAATTTTTACACTTTCTGGTGCACTTGTAATTGGTGCAATTGGTATATCTACAATTGTCATATATTTAATTGGATCTGAATTATTTTCACCTTCTGGTGATACTCAATTATTTAATCGTGCTGTATCATTAGTTCAAAAGGATAAAAAATTACGTGAATTATTACAAAGTAATGATACATTATATAATGAACGATTAAAAGCTTATGGGGAAATGATTACTCATGATAGATGGACAAGAAATAGACCAATTGTATCCAAGAGAAGAATTGATAAAGATGGTAACGTACATTGTTTCTTAAGATTTCATATAGAATCCAAGAAAAAAATTGGGTTAGTACATTGTGAAGCTGTTGAGAAACAAGGTTCTTTAATTCCTGATTTTATTTCATTATACGTGGATATTAAGGGTGAAAAACGTTATTTTATTATTAAACCAAAATTAAGAAAGGAACCTAAAGCAACTGGATTCTTAGGTGTTAATTGGGGTCCAAAGAAGACTTAATTTTAAATGCATTTCCTCCTCTTTTTTTTTATTATATCTGTAAATATTACATAATTAATAAACGCTAGCATCATATTCATATATTTAAAATACAACAACACTATCATATCTGTTTTTTTTTTTTAACTTGTCTATTTTGTAATTTTTTAAATAATATAAATGATAATATATAAGGAATAAAAAAGAGTGTAATTGTATAGTAATTCTTCTTTCAGTGAATGAAAAGAAAAAAATTAACTATTTTTTCGTTGACCATGTAGCCATTGTTGGAGTCTGTGTGAAATAATGTCCAGAGTATGTTGACATTTGTAAACCAGTATCATTTTGATTAACACCTCTTGGTTGGAATAAATTATGTCCTACACCTGTTAAACTTGAAGCTAATTGATCTGGAACATGAGATGCAGCAACAGCTGGTCCAATAATACAACCGGCAAATAATACCAGAATTAATACGTAAAGGGTCATATATTTTCTAACCATACGTTTACGTAAACGTGTTTGTTTTAATGAAAAGATTGGTGGACGAATTTGACGTGATGGTCTTAACCAGAATAACATAATTGAATGTAATGTATCAATACCTGGAATAATTAATATTGGTGCATGACAAATTAATATAACATGACCTAAAACAAAATCAGCAGCAAATTCTGACATTTCAATAATCTTAGCAGTATATTCACGACATGCTTGTGTAAATGCAGAACCTGTTGAACTCCATTGACCATTCCAGAATGCAGCATTTGAATGGTCATTCTTATATTCACGAGATAAAAGGAATACAGTCATACATTGGAAAATTAATCTTTGTAATTGAATACATGTAACAACACCAATAATCATCTTGACAAAACTGAAACCTTCTAAAATCCACATAACAATAAATGAACCAACATGACCAACAACTGCAATACCATGAGCAAATGCAGCTAGACCAGCACTTGGATTCTTACAACATGAACCAAACATTGCGGAAGAACAACATGAAATCGACATACAGAATGCTAATGTAGCCATATTTACAGCAATTGGACCTAATGTACAAATAATAATTCTTAAGATAGAGTTAACTCTATCCTCATCTGTAGTCTTAGCACCAGTTTGAGCATTAATAAATGTAAATGAAATGAAACAACCAGCACAATAAATAATTAATGGAACGATTTCTGTTAAGATTAAATTAATTCTATGAGCTCTACTAGCATCACCAATAGCCTTTTCAGATTCATCACCAACTAACTTACGTTTGAAACCAGTAACACGAGATCTTGACATTCTAACATAACCAATCCATGAGTTTCTATGATATTTACTGTTACCTCTAGACATCCATCTAATGAAATCTCTGTAATCTAAGAAGAAATCATCCCATGATAGTTGATGTGGGTTGAAGATAAATGGAGAGAAAATCAAAGAAGCTAAGGAGGCCCAGAACCACAACAATGGAGCTTGCCAATGAGCAACAGTACCGAATAATAACATTAGAATAGATCTAGCACCCATATAGATAGCAGATCCTGCAAATCTTGAATACAAGATAGAAAATGGAATACGAGATGTTGCGAAACCTCTACCAGTAGAAATATAACGAGCACCACCTACAGTTAAATCACTCATCAAAGAAGCGGAATAAATTTGACCTGCAAAGACTTCAAACATTGGAGATAAAGAGAAAATATGACGCCAGAATCTGAAAGTTGCCTTCCAAGCACCACGCTCAATCAATTCTTGAACAACTAATGGAACAAATGCAATGAAGAAAACAATGAAAATGGATAAAGTATAACGTCTAACCCAATCAATAACAGGAACTAAATTGTAACAACCAATTGGATACAAAACATCAGTAATTGGCTTATTTCTATCATATAGACACAGAACAGATTCGTGAGCTAAAGAATGTAAATTAACCAAAGTTAACATAAACATTTGTAATGATAATTGAATGAAGAAATTATTTAAATGGAAACCTGGATGCGCGTAATAAAATGATAAGAAACGATCAATTGGTAATTGTGTACCTAGATAATAATATTCACGAGATAACATTTGTTCACCCATACCAGCACCAATCTTTGTTGTGAAATTCAAAATTGTACCGAAACCTAAATCTCTACCTTTACCACATTGATAATATTCACAATGTTTGATACGACCACCACGTAATAAAGCATTCATACCAGAGTAAATATCTTCATTTAAATGTAAACCCTTTTGTGCCTTAGAAACACCACCTCTTGTAGTTAAGAATGTAGCATTAACAAAATCCGGATGACCATAATGTAATTTACCTCCAATTTGAGCTAAAGTACGTGCAAACAGAGTACCGAATGTTTGTTCTTTACCTGCAGCAACATCACCAAGAATACCAGAGTTTTCAGAGAAAATATATTCTCTAGCACCAACAATAGCAACTGGATGGTTATTAGTTTGATCGACGTATTTAACATGTGGAGCATATGGATTGACTTGAGGAGCACTTAATTCTTCAAATTCAGCTAGGACAGATCTAATCTTTAAACATTCTTCCAAATAATTATCTTGATTGGCATCAATTAATTGAATATATTCACCTCTGTAGAAAATTAAAGCATGATTTTGATTATCAGATTTACCATCACCTAAGATTGGATTACCAGATAATTGAACTCTAAATTTAGGACGTCTTCTACCATTTTCTAATACTTCACAATGACCATCGATTAAAGCTGAAAAGATTCTTGGTTCCTCACCTTCATGTAATGGAGGTTCTTCATCCAAGTAAGCAATTTGTAAATCTGGGTAAGCTCTTAATAAGAATTCTGCATTTTCCATTTCATGTGGTTTAAATTTAGCTAATCTTTGCATAGAAACCAAAAATTTGAATTTTCTTCTTGTCATTTTCTCTAGTTCTCTTTCTAAACCTTCAGCGTTACCACCAAACATTTGGACAATCTCAGGATTTTCCACACGGTATAACAGTTTAATAGCTCTAGAGTAATTCATGAAACCAGATACAGTACGATACAAAGTTTGTGATCTTAAAGAAGCCCAAATTCTTGTACGTAAAGTATATTCAGGAGCAGCAGATTTGAAACCAATACAATAGAATGGTAAATCATCAATCTTAGCCTTTGCATTATCATCCTTTTCAGCAGTCTCTTCAACGACACCCTCATAAGCGGCAGTTTCATCGGCCAAAATCTTAGTATCCTTAACAAAACAATCCCATTCAATTGGGTGTAATTGTTTCAAGTATTCTAATAATGTGACTCTTGAAAACTGATCATCTTCACGAATAATTTCTCTTAATGATAGTAAAATTCTTTCGGAATAATGAGGGGTCAAGACAGTGAATGTAGGCATGTTATCAATGGAAACAGGTTCAGGCATTGGACAAATTAATGATTGTGCAAAGAAAGAAATACGACGCTCAGCTTCAGAATCATGTGGGAAGAATTCTGTATTCTTATGTTCTTTAGCTTGTGACATGAAGAAAGTTGGAGCTCTTAAAGTTCTCTTACCTGCGACTTCAGATGGAACTTGATGATATAATAATTTTTGAACATGATCAATGGCTAATAAATGTTCTCTGTACATTGAGATGATAATGGCATTCCAAACTTGAGAGATTAAAACCTTTGGTTTATATTTAATTTCCATATCTTCAGTAGCTAATAATTTCAAATAAATTCTCTTTGGTAATCTGGTGAAAATATTTCTCCATGGAGTCAATACAGACATACCCATGTAAAAGGATTTACCGACGGAACAAATTGTGTTAATAATAATATACCATAGATAAGTATCTAAGAAAAACAGGATAAAATCTGTAGCCATCATTAAACCTAATGTAATTTGTGGTTGATGTTTACATAGACGGTTACTAATCCAGTAATCACCAGTACATCTCATAGTCATTGGGGATAAAATTCTAATTGGATCTGTTAAGGAAAGAATTAAGAAATAGTATGATTCTGCATATTTAGCACCAAAGACACAAATCCAGATACCATATGATAACAATCTATCCCAACCATGTAATGGAGCAAAAGATGCAGTAAAAGTTTGAGACGATACATATCTTCTTGAACTTCTATTCAAATATGATGTAAATAACCCACCTAAAGGCATAACAGAGAAAAATACGATTGTAGCAACAGCGACAAAGAAGAAAACAGCAGCAACAATATGAGCTGTTTTACTATTTACAGTATCACTATCATAAGCAAATACCCAAGCAATTGGAGCAATGTTAATACCTAAAATCACACAGATGAATGCGAATCTCGTTGACAAATGTTGAGCACCAGCCCATTTTCTTGGAACGAAACACCATTCTGCAATTGTAGCAGCTAATTGTATAACGGAGGCAACTGTACCACCTAAAGCGGCAGATGCCCATTTATAAGACGCTAACGGTTGATTGTTGACCAATTGTTGATAATTATGAGTGTAGAAAATTGGAGCATTGTAAGCACAGTACATCCAATAAACGGAGGTATGGAGAATCCAAATACGATTGAAATTAGTTAACATGTGGAATAAAGTTCTTGTTTCCTTGTAAGTCTTAAAGAAGACATTATCCCAATTAATATTTCCCAGATTTAAATATCTTTCTTCTGGAGCTAAATCTAATAATTTATTACCATTTGATAAAATAATCTTGGTTAAACCTTCTGGGTACCAAAATAATTGATTGACATCATCGTAACCAATAACTTTATTATGATCCTTTTCTCTTTTAATGTAACGACCTTCTTCAATTTCATAAACTTGATTTCTTAAGAATCTGTATAATGGAGTAATGACTCTATTTAGATAATCACCTTCTTGAATTCTTTTATTTTCAGAGATTGGAGATTCCAAATAATCTAAAGCACATTTATAAATGAAACACAAACATTCTGGAGTAAATCTTACTTGATTAGCCTCACCCCAAATTAAAAGGTATAAAGCGATATGAGTAACTTTTTGCGCAGCAGATAATTTATTCATTTTAACTTTCCATCTAAAATCTGCAGCTTCTAATGATTTATCACCTTGAATAGAATTCAATACATTTTCTAAATCTTGTTCATTATATTGAACATTTTGATCACCATCCAAGATAGATTCTCTTGTAGATTTTAAAATTTTCTTATTTGATTTTTTAGCTCTCTTATTTTTCCTATTTAATTTATTCAGACTAATATTTCTAAAACCGATATCATCATCTAAATCTAATTGTGCAGCAAAATACCATTTTTTATAATTTGAAGTATCACCACCAATATAATCTGCATGTAATGATAATAAAGCTTGTGATGGAGTCATTCTTGAAGAACGTGAATCTAATAAAGTCATGAAATGATCAAACATATTTCTCATAGAATCACGTTGAAATCCAAATTTATCAGTTAAATCAATGAAAATATCTTCAATTTGTTGAATACCAATTGGTTGTTCAGGATCAGCGGTCCATGCAGGATAAGGTTCTCTTGGGAATAAATTATTCATTCCATCAGTTTGATTGAAAACCATTGAATTTGATCTTTGATCACCATAACTCATTTGTGATGGAGTATAACTATTATAATTTGGTGGTTGTTGATTATTTGTTTGATTATTTGAAGATTCTCTATAACTACTAAAATCTGAATAAGTTTCATCATTTGGAATATTATGTGGAGGACGTAAATTATCATTATAATATGCATCATTATTTGAATCATCAAATGTATTTTCCATATATTGATTATTATCTATACTTGTATCATGACCAATTAATTGACCGTATTGATCATATCTTTGTTCATGATGATCCTGTAACGAATCATCAATAGGTGAATCAGACATAACTTCTCGGTAATTATTATTCCTTTTATTTTCGTATCTATCTCTCGAGAAGAAAAGTTTATTTTTATAATCAGATCAAAATAAATAAAAATAAAGAATGTAATAAATTAGGTAATGAAGACCTGCGAGATATGAACAATCCTTAAATCAGATACGTTTTTTTTTTTGAAATATAACCGACTGTAAAACTTGTTCTTCAATTGAAATACAATCTTACCAGGAATGGTTGTATATGTACTCTTCTTAAATTATCCAGAGAAGAGAAGATATTCTAAATTAAAAAATAAAAAAAGATTTAATGTGCTTTTAAAAACTATAATTCTTTTGTATTGTACTGTCAATGCGCTACACCAAAAGTTTTTCTCAAAAAGCTCAAAAATATAATATCAATTTCCTTCCCGTGTTTGAAAATTGAATTAAATCAAATATTAAAAATTTTGGTGATGCGGAAAAAAAATTGAAATTTGATTTCGCTGGAATTATCAGAAACGTAAAGTAGTAACAAACAACGTACAACTGGATGGTAATGTGATAATAGTTGATACTTAACACTGATATGTTTATCAATATTATTGCAGTTACTATTAATATATTACAAGAGTAGATGATGATAGAAGCTTTTTATTATAGAGTTTTGTAGTTATATAATGTTGTTACAGTCGCTTGTAGATTTTGATCTGCCGAATCGTCATCTTGCACGAGACAAAGAATGTTTGTTCATAATGGAGGCTCATTAGTAAAGGTTACATCAATATAAAGATGTGTTATTGTAACTGCATCATATTTTTTTTTGTAGGATCAGAAATCGGTTCTGTTTGGTTTAGTTACTTGGCAGGGTCGATGTATAGAGGAATGTAGCTAGAACTTATGTAACAAAGAGGGGCCCTTCTTATTTACTTATTTGTTTGTTTATTTGGTTTCTGGCTCTCGTGTTTTCGCTGTCACATCAGAATGTGGCTGTGAGGTTTGACGATTTTTATCTTAATATTGATTTAAAATAACAAACAGTTATTTGGTTGCAAGATTGTTATATAACTCTTTATTTGTGCACAGAAATCCCTGCAGAATGCCGTATGAAGACGCGAAAACACGAAAAGCTGCTTCTACGGTATTTTCTGCGTACGGGAAACACCGAACAATGCACAAACTATAAAACATATTGTGTCTATAAATAACTTAACAAACTTATATAACGAATATGAATAAATCAAATAGATATTTAGTTCAGAATGTCGAGAATTACATCAGCAGTTGCTTGATCTGCTAATACCATATGGCTAGACATTTGTTTTTTTCTTGGCTTTAAAAGAACGTTCATTATTACGGATGAATATATTGATATTTATATAGTTATATACAAGTATATCATTCTGAATGTCTGTTAACAAATTCAGTAATCAAATCAGAACACTCTTCTGCATTGGTAACATTTAAATAATGTCCAGCCTTCACATCCCTTATTTCAAAACATGGGAAAAATAAACCCAAAGTTGGAATATATTCATCTGCGATATGTGCAGAATCTGTACCTCTAATAAACAATGTTGGTTTACACCATCTATATGTACGTGAATCAAGATCCCATCCAGATATATTACCCTTTATAATAGCATCCTTCATTATATCCAATGGCATCTTGGATTGAAATTGCCATTTACCGTCGGTTTCTTGAACTCTTTTCAAACAAGTTAATAGGAATCCTCTTATAAATTTATCAGATTCTACCGTTGCCATTATTTGATCAGCTTCCTTTAACGTTTGAACAGTATCATTCCCACAGATTTCTTGTAATTTGCTAATATATTGTGTATATTTACCATTAGGTACACTACATATAGGTGCATTATCCAAACATACTAACATAGAAGCAATATCTTTATTCTTCAAAACACATTCCATACCAGCCTTCGCACCCATTGAATGTCCAATCAATACAGGTTCATGTAATTGTTTATCATTAATAAATTGAACAATATCCTGAGACATGGACGAATAGTCATGAGGTTTCACATGTGGAGAAGTACCATGATTTCTCATATCTAAAAGATATACATCCTTATTTAATTTATCTCTTAGTAATCTAGCTAAAGTTCTATTATTCATTTTATTACCCATCAAACCATGCATTATTACAATAGGATTAGAATCGGCATCCTTCTTTGGAGCATTCAACAAATCATATGACAATTTGACAGCTTGACTTTGGTATCTAATTGATTGAAATTGTGTAGCAGATCTATATAGACCACTTTTGAACCCAATCTTAAACATATCGTCTCGAATCACTGCACTTTTCTCACTGTTAATTACATTTACATTACTCTCGAAACTATACAAATTTATGTATTCCACGAGTTCTTAACTTTAAGGCTTCAGCTGGATCCGGACTTTAATGAACAAGCAAAAACACAAAAAAATATAAGAATGGAAAATGATATAGAAATTAAAAAATAAATGCTAGTTATATATTATATATAATATTATTATTTAGAATTTTCTTAATCGAATAGACCGAAACCCATGTCATCATCTTCAGATTCTTCTTCTTCAGCAGCAGCTTCGGCACCGGCATCAGCGGAAGCAGAAGTAGCAGCAGCAGCAGCAGCTGGAGCAGCAGAAGCGTACTTGTCTGGGTTTTCAATTCTGTCAACTAATTCTTCAATTTCAGCGTAGTGGTAACCAGAACCGATGGCAACAGCTAATAAATCCTTGTAGTTGTTGATTAAAGTGTGACCAACGGATGGTAGAGTTGGGTAACCGATAGCTAAAGAAATAGCAGAGACAGTAGAGATAGCGAAAACGAAGTGACCAACTAATTCATCATCAGTGATATCTAAGATGGAAGCTGGGAAGACTTGACCGTTATCGTAAACTTGAACAACAGTTAAACCATAGGTGAATGGAGAAATGTTTAACAAGTTTAATAAAGCGGCTTCAGAAGCACCGACTCTGTTACCGGCTTCAACAACCTTAACATCAGAGACAATTTCAATGGTACCTCTAGCAATCTTGGTTGGAACACCAAGAGCTTGGAAGAAAGAAGTCTTACCAGGTTCCATACCGGTGTTAACAGCTTGGACCCAGATATCTTCTGGAGCAACAGCACCAGCTCTAGCTGGAGCAGCAACCTTGTTAGAAACAATAACTTCCTTGATTTCTTGTAGAGATTCATTGGTGAAGATGAAACCGACGTTACCCTTGATGAAAGGTAGTAACTTTTCGAAATCTGGTAAATCGGCGATGAAATCTCTGATAGCTCTTCTAACCATGGTGTTCTTACCCATTAAGACAACACCTCTGTTTCTTAAAGCCTTTCTGACTTGATGCATTTGTTGGGAAGAAACATTATCAACACCAACGATGAAGATAGACTTGTATTCTTCTAAGTAAGATCTGAACTTAGTAAAGTATTCAATTTTCTTTTCACGAATGCCTCCCATTTCAAAGTATGTAGTTTGTTAGGATGTTTAAAGGTTTTCCTGTGGTTCTTTTAAATGTGAAGTAAGGTATAAAGTATAATTGAAAAAGGTTACAATTGTTATATACATATCGTTTAATCTTAATATATTTTAAAGATGGAGCTTCATGCAAAAGATCTCATCAGTAATGTCATTGAGGTTTTCACCAATATCTTGCAAAATTTTGAAAATTTCATTTTCTTACAAAGATTGAACAGTTGTCTGCGCTTTTACAGCGTATTAGCTGTGAAAATGTCCGAAAGAGGAAATTCTGAGCCGAAAATTGGAAAATGTAAATTTTCACAAAAATAAATTAAAAATGCTAATTTTATTAGAATGTACGGGTGTAACTGCGGTCCAAGAATATAGAAATTACTATTAAATTTTTCACTGAAAACTATGAGGAACTATCGTAGCTTCAATACATCAACATGACATAAAAGAACACTTATAACAATGCCATATTAGCAAGTCATACTGAATAGATTAAATAGATAAATATTCACATCCGCTAATTATGAATGTACAATACAAGGGAAATGATGTCCCTGTCCAAATTGATTCTATCACAGGTACATTAAACTACATTCAAGAACATATATTACCTGAAATATTTAAAGATGATACAACGATAACTGATAAATTAATATATAGTAAGATTTCAAAGAATTCTAATATCGAAAAGACTGTGACGTCATTGTGTAATAAAGATATCGATGATAAATTTATTTGTTTATATTCATATGGTTCCAATACACAGAAAATGTTAAGTATTATTGAAATATTCAAAAAAGTTAAATCTGAAAAGGATTCGAAACAAATCAGGCAATGGAATAAAATGATAACATTTAAAAATATTGAAGAAGGTAGAAACGAATTGTTAGAAAAAAAGACAATTGTACCAATCTTAATCACACTAATGACTACATCTGATTCCCTAACATCTTCTATCTTTCAAAACGATAAGAATATGTTTACACAACAATAGGTTCACATCAGTTACAATTATATATAGCATGCATCTTTTAAATATCTCTCTAGCATATATAGTATGAAATATAAACACATATTATAACAAGAACAAATAATAATGGTGACAAATTGTATCATTGAGCCATACAAAAATAGACAACTGTACGATTCTATCTTATTGCATTAAATTCAATTTAATTTTCCTTTTGAAATCATACTCAATGAATCACTAAATCAACGAATTGATTTAATGATGTCTTCTTTATAGGCCTCGCTTTGAATCAACAAACTATCTGGGTTTTAAGCCAAGTCCATCAATCTTCGAAGAGGCCATGCACATTCATAATGTAGAAGCTAAAAAAAGAAAAGAAGTCTTACATTAACTTGGTACCTGCCAAATTACTATATTGGTTTCAACTCATTCGCCTTTCAGCCATACATATTTCAATATTACATAGTGTGTACCAGAATTGTAAAAAGTCAGTTGAGTTTATAGTTTTGAAAAAAACAGACCGTTTATATACAAATGAAAAATTCGCTTAATAAATTTTGTTTGCCGAAGAGCTCCCATTGAAAATTTCGGTCCTTGAATTTGTTAGGGCATCGCCTATACGTAACAATAAAAATAGTGATCAACTCGTCGATCTGTTAAATGATTTATATAAAATGCATATACATGGTATCTAATTTACTGTTCATCCCAGCCGTCTCTCCATCTTTCTTTCCAAAAGTTACAATTAAATTGTGCTTTTCCTAGTTTCTTATTTACTTTATTATGTGCCTGACACATCCATATGCTTAATTCTTCCTGAGACTTGACCTGTGGTGCATTTTCAGTAATATATTTCTCAAAATCTTTAGCACACCAGAAACATGGATACACGTGTGAAAATATTGTTAAGAAATCTGTCATTTCTTCTTGTTGTAATGGTGTTGGCTTTTGAGGATACTTAGCAGCCATAGCATGTAAAAATGTCCATGATGCCGCACCTAATTTATTGACATCAGGAGGATTCTCTTTTACGTATGTTCTTGATCCGGGGATCAGGTCATCAGATGATATAACTTGAGTAGGGGTCACACTCTTAGTGATCATTGGTTCCTGTTGTACTAACATCTTCGGTTCATTTATGCTTTGGGTAGATCCAGAAATGTATTGAAATGATTTATATAAAGTACATGGTAAACAACTGGAGTAAATATATGTTTTGCTGATTTAATGATCAACAATACAATTTGTTAGTAATTTGAATAAGGTAATTTATGTATACTCGATTTAGCTGGATTGCGATATAATATACATACAATTTACCGTTTTCATTGAACAAAAGTGATTTCAAAGTGACTTCTTGAGTAGGAGCTTCTTTTGACATAATGGAATATATAACGATGCTGATTGAGAAGCCTTCTGTATGATAAATGATAGTTGTCAAAGACTCTTCCTCGAGATTGGTAAGTTATAGGCAAAATACCAAACTTTTTTAAAGGGGAAATTGATTAATACTAGAAGACGATCTCCGGAGAAAAAAAATAAGATCTGTCAACATAAAATATATACATTCGATCAATCCTTCACAACTCAAAACATTTAAATATATATTTTAAAACTTTTTTTGACTAATATTTACAAACAGTTATTTTATGTATATATATCTAGACCTTATTGCCTAATCTAATCCATCAGGTCCCACTTGAAAACGTGCATCTTTCTGAATCACTGAAAAATCTGTAGTTCTTAGAGGTCGTATAACAGTATCACTAGCAGTGACACCATCCACTGGGGTTACACTTTCACCATTTGCAATTTGTTCTCTTTTCTTTCGTATGTATTCCTTAGCTGCATTCAAAGCTGCTTCTCTACACAACTCTTTCAGATCAGAACCAGAGAGACCTTTTGTACATGAAGCAATAATATCAATATCAAAATTCTTTTCATCAACTTCTGTATCCTTTAATAAAACTGTCAATATTTTCTTTCTCTGTTCCAAAGTAGGCAAAGACACCATAAATCTTTTAGGCATTCTTCTCAAGAATGCACTATCTATATCATTAAGACGATTTGTAGCACCAATAATCATTATACGTCCATTACCTAATAACCCATCCCATAAAGTCATAAATTCTGCTTTTACAGTAGCTGTCACTTCGTGATCAGTTTGACTTCTTTCTCTTAGGAAAGAATCTATTTCATCAATGAATATTATACATGGTTGAATCTTATTTGCTAATGTAAAAATTGCCTCTACAATCTTGTTTGATTCACCATACCATTTATCCATAATAGTAGACATTCTTATCGATATGAAATTTGCACCACTTTCATGAGCTAGCGCCTTAGCTAACATAGTCTTACCACAACCTGGTGGACCATATAACAATACACCACTTGGTGCCTTTAATAATGGAGAATTAGCATATACTTCAGGCATAGTTAATGGAAAGATAACACTTTCATGAAGATCAGTAATAATAGTCTCTAATCCACCAACATCAGTAAACGATACATCAATATCTTCAGGTATCACAACTGAAGCCATTATTGATTGTTCATATGGATTTAATTCCATCTCTAATAATTCAGGATTCCTTTCAGCTAATTTGGCCCATTGTGTAATTTCCTTCTCTCGAGACTCCTTCGATCTACCAACTGGTCCACCTTGCATATCATTCTTTAGTTGCCGTACTAAATACCATAATGAGAGACCTGTACCAACCAGTACCGATAGGTCAACAAATGTCTTGAAATCAAATCTTTTAGACATTTATAATATGGCTATATTATTGTAAGCTTTAAATGTGTTAAGTAATGTAACGATGTACCTTATTAATGTTGTCTAGAATTAGATATATCGTATTGAAATATTCTTGATATGTGTCCCTTTATTCTCAATAATACATTCTCACCATTAACACGATTTTCCAATTTTCTTCGTAATAGAAATTGACGGAACGTAATATGGAAAATTTGGACGACAGATCCGAAACATGACATCCTTACACCATTCAGGATATTTACAATTTCATTTTCTCTTTTCAATTTTTTCAATTTAATTTTCAAATTTTCGTTTTTTTTTCTGTACGAGAAATTAGAAACCGTATCGCGAGATATTCCATCTGTACGGCCACCTCTGAGATAATTATCAGTTTCACAACTGCTCCCAAAAGAACGCCGCCTCTTTAAAAATTTGAAACGGTGAAAAATTTCTGAGAACAAGGACACCAAAGTAACCAAACTCAATGAATGATAGGTAAGATCACATAACATTTTTTCCAGTAAATACCAGTTAGGAAGTGAATAGCTGAATATGCAGTAACTATCACAATTCTATTCATTCACATATTGCAACTTAATGTATTGAATATTTTAAATTTTATATAACTTAAATATATATAAAATCTGTTATACTTGTAGCTGAGTTACTTGTTATATTTTTAAAGTAAATCAAGCCAAAGAGTATGTGAATATTTAGATAAAGTGATAGGAAGATGACATTTCAAAAATGGAATAATGAAACAAGGAATATGGAAAACAGAAATAGATATTTAGGAGAAGTGCTTAGGAACTTTAGTTAACTCATACCAGAACTAAAACTTAATTAATAATTCAAGGCACTCAAGTATTAAATAGACAAGATACCTAGTATGACAAAGATTATAATATAAGGATAGAAAATAATTTTAATGGGCAAATGTTGATACAAATATGAATAAGCGATACAAACATTAATGAAACAATGTCTTCCTATTAATATTAAGGAAGTATGAACCTCTCTCATACGAGTTTACACTCCCTGATACTAATAAGCAATCAAACATTTTTTACTAACAATTTTATTGTAATATATTAATTACAAATATTTTAAATATAGAACTAATTAATCATGCCTCCAAAGCAACAAATTTCTAAAGCTGCCAAGGCCGCTGCCGCTATGGCCGGTGGTAAGAAGTCCAAGAAGAAGTGGTCCAAGAAGTCTCACAAGGATAAGGCTGCTCACGCTGTCATCCTAGACCAAGAAAAGATGGACAGAATTCTAAAGGAAGTTCCAACTTACAGATACATCTCTGTCTCTGTTCTAGTTGATAGATTAAAGTTAGGTGGTTCTCTAGCCAGAGTTGCTCTAAAAGATTTAGAAAAGAGAGGTATCATCAAGCCAGTTTCTAAGCATGCTACTCAACAAATCTACACCAGAGCTGCTGCTGAATAAATAATTTAAAAAAACTATTACTACTTAGCATTATCTCACAGTGTTTTTTTAAATCTTCAAACATAAACAATTGTTTTTTATTTAGGTAAACAATTGCGTTAAATTTTATATATATAACTTTATTATATATTAAATCGGAATACATATTTCATTATTCGTCATAAATTTAAAGAAGAGGAGGGGACCTGTCTTCTATTGTTTGACAGGTATATGCAATATAGTTCATATCTAAATTAATTAATGTGAGATGTCAATTAAGCCCTAATGGATTTATATCAAAGATAGTCGTGATATATGATAAAATATTGAATATTTTCTTACTGAAAATTTTTCAAAAATTCGCCATTTTTCACTTCGCGACGCAGCTAATTGATGACTTTTTCGTACTATTTAAAGGACAGATGTTTTCTTTTCGAGATATAAGTTACTAACTTCACAAACTTCTTAGAATTTTTTGTAATGTACTTTTCACAAAGGGATAACTAGTTTCATGATATCAAATGACACGATATTATAATTAGTTCAAATAACTAGGGATGCTAGGGAGCTTCCACGAATATTTTCGAGATATACAAAGATCTTCAAAAATATTTTTATCAGAATTATTATGATTATAAAAACTTAAGATATTTTATATCATTTCTGAGGAAGTATATGCAGGAACCAATTGTTATTTAGGAATTCTTCGTTTATGATTTAATTTTGATAAATTTTTTTTTAATTGATCTATCTCTAGATATATTATGAGGTCATAATAGTTCTCATTATGTTTTTTTTCGAGTTATTAAGATTTCTCTATTAAAGAAAATGTTTTATTATTTCCAAAACAAGCATAAAAAGAAAATTTAATGATGAATGACAACCACACTTGTCTTTTTTTTATCCGGCGATGATTCTTTAGAATATGTGCCATGGATTACATCATGCATCACCATCTGACTTCAATTTTTTCAACAAAAATTTTATGCAAAATTCTAACGTTTTGGAAATAATCAAATTTTTACTTAATTATGAAATATAATAGTCGATAAATATAATAAGAATAGAAAATATTATTAGTTCTAATACTTTCATTTCTAATTTTAAAACAATTAAAGATATTCATATAAGAAAAAGATTGAGTGATGATAAACTTTTTTTTCAGTTCTGCTTCTGAACATACAGGAAGATAACCCATTTTACCAAATTTATTTTCTGATCATTCTTTTTCTTATCGAAATTATTTTCAAATTTGTTTTATTATTAATCTTATTTGTAATTAACTTGAGTTTGTAAATTGTGTAATAGTTTTCGTATAGAAAGTATTTTTCTGTTCAGGAGCAACGTCGTGATAGTATTTTGGCATTTCTTTCCGTTTTATGTTCGGTATCGAACTATGTCAAAAGATTGTACTTAGAATTTGACATATATAAACGACAGCACCTATAGGTAATCATTATAATCAAATATAAAGCTTCTTTATTTCTATTATAAACTACAAGGTTAAATGCATTAACCGTTCTAATATATCTCTTCTTATCATTTCCATCGAAACCTTCTATTGGTTATAGTTAAATTCACTTTTTTATAACGTCAATAAACAGATATTGAGATTCGCCCTCTTTCAGATGAAATTATCTAATATGTAGACGTTATCTATAATATTTTTTATTCATTTATAACAAATTACAAGATTGTGTTTGATTTTTATGTTCGAGGATATTACATTGGAATATTATTCAATTACATATTGATTTCCGGGATACTCAACTATTCAATAGTCGTATGTTACATAGTTCATATAGATGTTTGCTTCTATTAACATTTTGTAATAGACATTCACTTGGTATATAGCTCACTACCGTCAATTAAGGAATGATGAAGAGTGACACTTAATTTGGGACTTTTTATCACTTTATACGAAACAAAAATTTCGGGACAAAAAATAAAATAAAGATCTCCGCGACGGGGAATTGAACCCCGATCTGGCACGCGACAAGCGCCCATTCTGACCATTAAACTATCACGGATGTTTTTATTGAAAATCCAGTCAAATATTAGTATATAAAACCAAAACTGCATAGCCGGGTAACATATATTTTCTTTCAATTCATAATATATATTCAACAGTAGTTACTAACAGGACATGCACAGTATTACATATAATAGAATAATATACAGTTGATAATAGTAATAGAATATGTCTGCATCAGTTTCTAGATATTTTGAAGGCTCCACAGCTGTTTTAAGGACCAGGATAGATCAAATGTATGCCAGTTAAAGTTATACAATTCTGCATCCTCATTATCGTGTGTACAGGGAGTTCTACACCGTTTTTGTATTGTGCCATACACACTATTAAGAAAATTACTATATAACATGCAATATTTCAAAAATAGTTGATATTTAATTATGTAAAAGTTTTTGAAATATTTTTAAAGACAAAACTTATCCTATTTGACCTTCTTTACGATCAAACTCATTGGGTTTAATTTTTCCAGGTCTGTAGTCTCTAATTACCTACTCTGTCAATAAATCATTAAAAGGATAAACATATTATGACCAGTTAACCGTCGGGATTTCTATCGGACATTGTATAGAGAATTTAAAAGGCTCCGAATTATGCGAGAAATCCTTCTCAATATTGTGGTATCTGTTGGAATTTGCTAGATAAAGAAATTACATGGGAAAGATAAAATATAAAAGAACAAAGATTCATTAAATTGATAAT